>QANY01003681.1:582990-620490 GCA_003255025.1 Datisca glomerata
AGTGAGAGAGAGTGAGACAAAGAGGGAGAGAGAGAGACAGAGAGAATGAAAAAGGGATAGTGAGAGAGAATGAGAGGAGATAGCGACAAAGAGTGAGAGATGAGGAGAGCGACAGAGAAAGAGAAAGACTGTAAGAGAGAGAGATTGAGAATGGGAGTGACAGAGAGATAGAGATAGAGATAGAGATAGAGATAGAGATAGAGGGTGGAGAGAGAGATAGAGAGAGAATGATAGATGGAGAGAGAGTATGTGAGAGGGAGAGAGTGAGAGTATGGGAGAGAGAGAGAGACAAAAGAGAGAGACATAGAGGGAGAGAGAGTTGGAGAAAGGGGGAGAGGAACAATGAGAGAGTGGGATGGAGAGAGATGGAGGGTGAGAGACATAGAGAGAATGGATGTGGAGAGAGAGAGGGGGGGGGAGAGGGAGCGAGAGAGAGTGAGAGAGTGAGATAGGGAGATTGAGAGTGAGAGATCGAGAGTGAGAGGGAGAGAGAGACATAGTTAGAATCAAAGAGGGAGTGACCGAGGGGGAGAGAGATAGGGAGATGGAGAAAGGGAGAGAGAGAGAGAGCGAGAGAGAGAGAGGGGAGAGTGATAGAGAGAGAGAAATAGAGAGGGAGAGAGAGTGAGATAGAGAGAGAGAAGGAGAGATGGAGAGGGGGAGAGAGAAAGAGGGAGTGAGAGGGAGAAATACGAAGAGAGAGATGGAGAGAAGGGGAGAGAATGAGTGAGTAGGAGAGAGTGATAGAGAGAGCGAGGTAGAGAGAGAGTGGCAGAGAGAGTGAGGGTGAGATAGAGATAAAGAGAGAGAGACATAGAGAGAACGAGATAGATAGATAGAGAAAGAGAGTGGGAGAGAGAAAAATAGCGAGAGAGAGAGGGAGAGAGTAAGAGAGGGATAGAGAGGGGGGAGAAAAAGAGGGTAGAGAGAATGTGAGAGGGGGAGAGAGAGAGGTATAGGGAGAGAGAGCGAGGGAGAGGGAAAGAACGAGGGAGAGAGAGAGGGGGTGGGGAGAGAGAGTGTGAGAGGGAGAGGGAGAGAGAGAGGGAGGAGAGAGAGAGAGAAAGATAGGGATATCTAGAGTAAGAGAGAGAGAGTGAGAGTAAGGGAGAGAGAATGAGATAGAGGTATAGAGAGTGACAGAGAAAGAGAGAGATAGAAAGAGAGACAAGGGGAGGGACGGTGAGAGATAGAGGGAGAGAGATGAGGAGAGTGACAGGGAAAGAGAGAGATAGAAAGAGAGAAAGAGAGAGAGAATGGGAGGGACAAAGAGAGGGGGAGAGAGAGGGAGAATGTGAGATGGAGAGAGAGTGTGTGAGAGGGAGAGAGTGAGGGAGAGTGAGAGTCAAAGAGAGAGAGAGACAAAGGGAGAGAGAGGGAGAGAAAGAGAGAGAAAAAGAGTGTGAGAGAGGGGGAGAGGGAAAAGGAGAGAGAAAGAGATAGAGAGAGAGAGAGAGGGGGAGAGCAGGAGAGTGACAGAGAGAAAGAGAGAGAGAGTGAGAGAAAGCAAGCGAGAGAGAAGAAGGGATTGAGAGAGCGAGAGAGAGAGAAAGATTGGGAGAGAGTGAGAGAGGTAGAGAGTGAGAGAGGGGGAG
Source organism: Datisca glomerata (assembly GCA_003255025.1). Taxonomy (NCBI): domain Eukaryota; kingdom Viridiplantae; phylum Streptophyta; class Magnoliopsida; order Cucurbitales; family Datiscaceae; genus Datisca; species Datisca glomerata. The sequence continues at coordinate 584,586 of QANY01003681.1, forward strand.
GGAGAGAGGGATAGAGAGAGAGCGGGATATATAGAGAATGATAGGGAGAGAAAGAGGGAGAGAGAGAAAGGGAGGAGAAGGGAAAGAGGGAGAGGGGGGGGGGAGACAGTGTTACATAGGGAGATCGAGAGTGAGAGAAAGAGAGATAGAGAGTGAGATAGGGAGATCGAGAGTGAGAGAGAGAAATAGAGAATGAGATAGGGAGATCGAGAGTGAGAGAGAGGGAGCGAGAGACATAGAGAGAATGAGAGAGGGAGAGAGAAAGGGAGAGAATGAAAGAGATGGAGAGAAAGAAGGAGCAGGAGATTGCAAGAGAGATAGAGAGATGAGGAGAGTGAAAGAGAAAGAGAGAGACCGGAAGAGAGAGAAGGGGTGTGATAGAGTGACAAAGAGAGAGAGATAGATAGAGAAAGAGAAAGACAGAGACAGAAAGAGAGATAGAGGGACAGAGAATAGAGAGTGATAGAGAGAGAAAGAGAAAGAGAGTGAGAGAGATGGAAAGAGAGATATAAAAAGAGATGGATAGAGAGTGTGTGAGAGTGAGAGAGTGAGGGAGAGAGAGGGATAAGGAGAGACAGAGTCAAAGAGGGAGAGAGGAAGATGAAGAGAGAGGGAGAGAGAGGGAGAGAAACAGGAAGAGAGAGAGGGAGCGAGAGAGAGGGAGAGAAAAAATGAGAGAGAAGGAAAGAGAGAGAGCGGGGGGAGAGAGACAGTGAGAGAGATAAAGAAGGGCAGAGAGAGACATAGAGGGAGAGAGAGGGGGATAGAGAGAGGGAGAGAGAGTGAGAGCGAGAGGGAGGGAGGGGGGAGAGCGCGCGAGAGGTAGAGAGAGATAGAGAGAGTGTGAGATAGAGAGAGAGTGTGTGAGAGAGAGTGAGGGAGAGATAGAGACAAAGAGAGAGAGAGAGAGAGAGACATAGAGAGAACGAGAGAGATTCGGAGAGAAACATATAGAGAAATAGAGAGACAAATAGAGAGACAAATAGAGAGAGGGTGAGAGTTAGAGATGGAGAAATATAGAGAGAGGGAGAGAAAGAGGGAAAGAGAGTTAGAGAGAGGGAGTAAGAGAGAGGAAGGGAGTGGGAAAGTGAGAGAGGGAGGGAGGGAGTGCGAATGAGAGAGAGGGTGAAGGGGAGAGAGAGATAGAAGGAGAGAGGTTGAGAGTGAGATAGAGAGAGAATGAGAGAGAGAGGGAGAGAGAGAGACATTAAGTGAATGAAAGAGGGAAAGTGTGAGAGGGAAAGTGAGAGAGAGATAGAAACAGAAAGAGAGAGAGAATGTGAGGAAGAGAGAGCGAGAGAGGGAGAGAGATAGAAAGAGGGAGAGAGAGACAGAACAAAAGAGAGGGAGAAAATAGAGAGTGGGAAAGAGAGAGGGACAGAGAGAGGGTGTGGGAGAGACAGACGGAGAGAGAGCGAGAGAAAGGGAGAGTGTGGGAGAGAAAGAGGGAAAGAGAGAGTGTGTGTGTGTAAGGGAGAGGGGGAGACAGAGAGAGAAAGAGAGAGAGAAAGTGAGAGTGAGAGAGAGAAAGAGAGAGGGAGAGAGGGAGAGAGGGAAATGGATAAAGAGAGAGAGAGAGAGAGAGAGAGAGAGAAAGAGACAAAGACAGAGAAAGTGATTGAGAGGGGGAGAGAGGGGGAGAGCGAGAGTGAGTGAGAGTGTGAAAGAGAGAAAGAGAGAAAGTGGGAGGGCGACAGAGAGAGAGAGTGAGAGAGAACGAGCGAGAGAGAGCAAGAGAATGAGAGAGAGAGTTACAGAGACAAAAAGAGAGAGGGAAAGAGAGAGAGAGAGAGAGAGAGAGAGAGAGAGAGAGAGAGATGGAGACTGAGAATGAGTTAGAAAGAGTGTGAGTGAGAAAAAGTGATAGAGAGGGAGAGGGAGACAGAGAAAGTTAGTGAGTGAGAGGGGGAGGGGGGAGAGAGAGAGAGCGAGAGTGAGAGAGAGTGAGAAAGAGAGAAAGAGAGGGAGAGAGGGAGGGTGACATAGAGAGAGGGGGGGAGAGAGAGTGAGAGTACAAGGGAGTGAGAGAGAGAAAGGTGGAGAGAGAAAGAGAGGAGGCGAGCGAGGGATAAAGAGAGTGAGATAGAGATGGAGAGTGAGAGAGAGAGACTGAGGGAGAGATAATGACAAAGAGAGAGAGACATAGAGTGTATAAGAGAGGGAGAGAGAAATAGATAGAGAGAGGGAGATAGAGATAGCGAGAGAGAGAGGGGGAGGGCGACAAAGAAATAGAGGGAATGAGAGAGAAGGGGAGTGACAGAGTGATAAAGAAAGAGGGAGAGATAGAGAGCGAAAGAGAAAGGGAGGGAGAGAGAGAGGGTGGAGAGAGAGATAGAGAGAATGAGGGATGGAGAGAGAGTATGTGAGAGGGAGAGAGTGAAGGGGAGAGAGTATGGAAGAGAGAGAGCGAGACAAAAAGAGAGAGACTTAGAGGGAGAGAGAGGTGGATAAATTAAAGAGGAATAATGAGAGAGTGGGATGGAGAGAGAAGGGGAGGGAGAGGGAATGAGCGAGTGAGGTAGAGATAGGGATAAAGAGAGAATAATATAGAGAGAATGAGAGAGAGAGAGCGAGATAGATAAAGAGAGAGTGGAAGAGAGAAAGATAGCGAGAGAGCGAGAGGGAGAGAGTGAGAGAGGGAGAGAGGGGGGGGGAGAGAAAGAGGGTAGAGAGAATGAGAGAGAGGGAGAGAAGGAGGGAGAGGAAAAGAGTGAGAGAAAGAGAGAGAGAGGGTCGGGAGAGAGAGTGTGAGAGGGAAAGGGAGACAGAGAGAAAGGGAGGAGGATAGAGATAAAGAGAGAAAGGGAGAGGGAGAGATAGGGAGATCTATTGTCAGAGGGAGGGAGAGGGAGAAATGTAGGGAGAGTATCAGAGGGATAAAGAAAGAGAGAGAGTGAGATAGAGGTTAGGAGAGTGATAGATAAAGTGAGAGATAGAAAGAGAGAAAGAGAGAGAGAGAAGGGGAGGGACAAAGAGAGATAGAAGGAGAGAGAGATGAGGAGAGTGACAGGGAAACAGAGAGATAGAAAGAGAGAAAGAGATAGAATGGGAGGGACAGAGAGAGAGAGGGAGAGAGAGAAAGAGAATGTGAGATGAAAAGAGTGTGTGAGGGAGAGAGTGAGGGAGAGAGTGAGGGAGAAAGAGAGAGAAAGAGAGAGAGAGGGAGAGAAAGAGAGAGAGCGCGTGAGAGGGGGAGAGGGAAAGAGAGAGAGAGAGACAGAGGGAGAGCGGGAGAGTGACAAAGAGAGAGAGAGAGTGTGTGTGAGAGAAAGGAAGCGAGAGAGAACAAAGGATTGAGAGAGCGAGAGAGAGAGAAACGGTGGGAGATAGAGAGGGAAAGAGGTAGAGAGTGAGCGAAAGGGAGGGAGAAAGGGATAGAGAGAGAGTGAGATATATAAAGAGAGATAGGGAGAGAAAGAGGGAGAGAGAGAAAAGGGAGGAAGAGGGAAAGAGAAAGAGAGAGGGGGAGAGAGTGTGTGTTAGATAGCGAGATCGAGAGTGAGAGAAAAGGAGATAGAGAGTGAGATAGGGAGATAGAGAGAGAGAGAGAGTGAGATAGGGAGATCGAGAATGAGAGAGGGGATAGAGAGAGACATGGAGAGAATGAGAGAGGGAGAGAGAGGGAGAGAATGAGAGAGATAGAGAGAGAATGAGCGGGAGATAGTAAGAGAGATAGAGAGATGATGAGAGTGAAAGAGAAAGAGAGAGACAAAAAGAGATAAAGAGAGGGAAGGGGTGCGGCAGAGGGACAAAGAGATAGATAAAGAGAGAAAGAGAATGATAGAGAGAGAAAGAGAGATAGACGGACAGAGAATAGAGAGAGATAGTGAGAGCAAGAGCAAGAGAGAAATAGAAAGAGATGGAGAGAGAGTATGTGAGAGGGAGAGAGTGAGGAAGAGAGAGTGAGGGAGATAGAGGGATAAAGAGAGACAGAGTCAAAGAGGGCGAGAGAAACAGGAAGACAGATAGCGAGAGAGAGGGAGAGAAAAAGGGAGAAAGAGAGAGATAAAGGGAGCGGGGGGAGAGAGAGAGGGAGAAAGAGACGGAGAGAGACGGAGAGAGAGTGAGAGAGGGAATTAGTGGGAAAGAGAGAGTGAGGGAGAGATAGAGAGATATAGCGAGAGAGTGTGAGAGAGAGGGTGGGAGTCAGAGAGGGATAAAGATAGAGAGAGGGAGAGAAAGAGGGAAAGAGAGTGAGAGAGAGGAAGGGAGTGGGAAAGTGAAAGAGGGAGGGAGGGAGTGGGAAGGAGAGAGAGAGTGAAGGGGAGAGAGAGAGTGAGAGATTGGGGGAGAAAGGTTTAGAGGTAGAGAGTGAGATAGAGAGAGAGTGAGAGAGAGAGAGGGAGAGTGAGTGTGTGAGAGGGAGAGAGTGAGAAATGTAGAGAGAGTGTGTGAGGAGAGAGGGAGATAGATAGAGCGACAGAGAGAGAGGGAGAGAGAGAGAAAGGGAAAGAGAGGGGGAGAGAGGGGATAGAGTGAGAGCGAGACAGAGATAGAGAGTGAGGAAGAGATAGAGACAAAGGGAGAGAGAGAAATAGAGAGAGAAATGGAGCGATAGAGAGAGAGAGGGATAGAGAGAGAAAGAAAGAGAGAAAGAGAGATAGAGGAAGAATGAGAGATGGAGATAGTGGGAGAGAGAGAAAGATATGGAGAGAGAGTGAGAGAGGGAGAGAGGGAGAAGGTGAGAGAAAGGGAGAGAAAGAGGGAGAGAGAGTAAGAGAGAGGGAGGAAGAGAGAGGGAGGGAGTTGGAAAGAGAGAGGGGGAGAGAGTCAGAAAGAGAGAGAGAGACGTAGAGAGAGAGAGGGAGAGGGAGGGAGAGTGACGGGGGGCGAGCGACATAGAGAGAGAAACAAACAAATAGACGTAAAGAGAGAAGGAGAGTGATAGATGGTAGAGAAAGAGAGAAAGAGGGAGATCGAAAGAATGAGCGATAGAGAGAGAGGGAGAGAGAGTGAGAGTGTGAGTGAGGGAGAGAGAGAGAGTGACGGAGAGAGAGAGAGAGGGAGACTAAGAAGAAGAGTCACAAGAAGAGAAACAAAGAGAAAGAGATGGAGTGTGACTGAGAGACTGAGAAAGAGAGAGAGAGGAGGGGAGAAAGAGTGGAGAGAGAGGGAGAGAGATAGATATTAGGAAGGGAAAGAGAGAGATGTGGAGATAAAGAGAGAGAGATAGATAGATAGAGAGAGATATGGAGAGAGAGGGAGAGAGAGAGGTAGAGGGAGTGAGACGGAGAGGGATAGAGAGAGGGGGAGAAATAGTGGGAGAGAGAGCAAGAGGGAGGGAGGGAGAGAGAGATATTAGGAGGGGAAAGAGTGAGAGGATGATAGAGAGCGAGAGAGAGTGAGAGAGAGAGAGAGAAAGAGAGAGAGGAAGAGAGAGGGAGTAAGAGCAAGAGGGAGCGAAGGACTGATGGAAAGAGAGATATAGAGAGAATGAGAGATAAAGAGAGAGAGTGGGAGAGAGGGAGAGTGAGAGTGAGAGCTAGATAGAGAGAGAAAGAGGGAGGGAGGGAGAGAGAGAGAGAGGGAGATAGAGAGAGAGAAAGAGGGAGGGATGGAGAGAGAGGGAGAGGGAGAGAGAGGGAGGGAGAGGGAGAGAGAGATGGAGAGGGGCGAGAGAGAGGGAGAGAGGGAAAGGGAGGGAGGGAGAGAGAGAAATATATAAGGAGAATGAGAGAGAGAGAGGAGAGAGAGTGACTGGGGGAGAGAGTGAGTGGTGGAGAGAGTGAGAGAGAGAGTGTGTGTAAGAAAGGGAGGAGAGAAATAGAGGGAGACATAGAGAAAATGAGAGAGGGTGAGAGAGAGAGATAGTGAGTGAGTGGGAGGGAGAGAGAGTGTAAGAGAGAGTGGGAGAGTGACAAAGAGAGGCAAAGAGAACGAGAGACGAAGAGAAAGAGAAGGAGAGTGACAAAGAGATAGAGAAGGAGAGAGAGAGAGAGATAGAGAGATAGAGAGTGTGTGTGTGAGAGAAAGATAACGAGAGAGAGAGGGGAGTGAGGGAGAAACAGTGTGATTTTGAGAGAGAGTGTCTGTGTCTGTGAGAGAGGGGTAAAAGAGGAGAGAGAGAAAGAGAGGGAGAGTTGGAGAGGGAGAGTGGGAGAGTGAGAGGGAGAGGCAGAGTAATGGAGAATGAGAAAATGCGAGCGATAGAGAGTGAGAAAAAGAGGGAGAGACATAGAGACAAAGAGAGATGGGGAGACATAGAGAGAGGGAGAGAGACAGAGAGACAGAGAGAGTGATTGAGAGAGGAAGAGAGAGAGAGAAAAAGAGAAGGAGTGAGAGGGAGAGACATAGAGAGAGAGAGAGAGCAAAATGGAGGGAGGGAGAGAGAGAGAAAAAGAGTAGGGGGAGAGAGGGAGAGAGATAGAGAGATAGAGAGAGTGAAATGGAGGGAGGTAGAGAGAGAGACAGATAGAGAAATAGAGAGAGAGACAGAGAGGGGGAGAGGGAGACAAAGAAAGAGAGATGGGAGGGAGACAGGGAGAGAAAGATGAAGAGAAAGAGAGAGAATGAGGGAGAAAGGGAGCGAGATAAAGAGTTAGAGAGTGAGACAGAGAGAGAGAGTGTGTGTGTGTGAGAGAGAGAGCCAGGGAGAGGGAAAGTGAGAAGGGGAGAGAGAGGGAGATAGATAGATAGATAAAGAGAGAGTGTGAGAGAGAACGAGAGGGAAGAAGAGAGGGAGAGCAAGAGGGAGAGAGAGCAAGAGGGAGGGAGGGAGAGAGATATATATAGAGAATGAGAAAGAGAGGGTGGGGAAAGAGTGAGGGTGGGAGAGCGAGCGAGAGAGAGAGAGAGAGAGAGAGAGAGAGAGAGAGAGAGAACGGGAGGGAATGAGAGATAATGTGTGTGGGGGAGAGAGTGAGAGAGATGGAGGGAGAGAAAGAGGGTAAGAGAGAGAGGGAGATTGACAGAGAGAGACAAAGAGAAAGGGAGATGAAGAGAAAGAGAAAGAGAGCAACAGAGAGACAGCGAAGGAGAGAGAGAGAGGGAGAGAAAGAGAGCGGGAGAGAGAGGGGAGCGACAAAGAGAAAGAGATAGAGATAGAGAGAGTGTGTGTGTGAGAGAGAGTGAGAGAGAGAGGAGTAAGGGAGAAAGAGAGCGAGTTTGAGAGGGAGTGTCTGTGTGTGTGAGAAAGAGGGGAAAAAGAGGAGAGAGAGGGAGAGGGAGAGTGACAGAGAACGAGACAGTGCTAGCGATAGAGAGTGAGAGAACGAGAAAGTGAGGAAGAGAGGATGAGAGAAAAAGAGCGAGAGAGATATAGAGACAGAGAGAGATGGAGAGACATAGAGAGAGAGAGGGACAAAGAGACAAAGAGACAAAGAGAGTGGGTGAGAGGGTGAGAGAGAGAGAGGGAGAGAGAGGGAGAGACATAGAGAGAGAGGAAAATGGAGGGAGGGGGGGAGAGAGCGAGAGGGAGAGAGGGAAAGAGAGCGAAAGAGACAAATATAGAGAGAGAGAGCGGGGGGGGGGGGGGGGGAGGGGGGGGGGGGGGNACAGAGAGGCTGAGAGGGAGAGAGGGGGGGAGAAGGTTAGAGAAAGATAAAGAGAGAGAGAGAGAGAGGAGGGAGAAAGAGGGTGAGATAAAGAGTTAGAGAGTGAGACAGAGAGAGAGCCAGGGAGAGCGAAAGTGGCTGAAAGACATACAAAGAATAAACCAGAAGGGGAGAGAGAGAGGGAGAGAGGGTGAGTGGGAGCGAAATAGAGAGAAAAGGAGAGCGACAGAGGGAGGAAGAGGGGTTGATAGATAGATAAATAAAGAGAGAGAGAGGGAGAGAGAGAGATGGAGAAGGAGAGAATAAGAGAGGGGGAGAGAGAGGGAGGGGGAGAGATTGAGAGTAGAGAGAGAAAAGAGAGAGAGTGAAAGAGAGACCGAGAGGCATTGAGAGAGGGTGAGGGAGGGAGGGAGAGAGAGGGGATGGAAAGAGTAAAGAAGGTGAAATAGTAGAGGGAGAGAGTGAGAGAGACAATGAGAGATTGAGAGTGAGAGAGAAAGGGCGCAAGAGAAAGAGAGAGAGAAAGAGAGAGATGGGGTGGGAGGGAGAGAGAGATAGAGAGAGAGGGAGGGGGAGAGAGAGAGACCGAGAGGGAGGGAGGGAGTGAGATAGAGAGAGAGGGAGAGAGGGTGGGAGGGAGAAATAGAGAGAGGGAGAGAGAGAGATAGAGAGGGGAAAGAAAGGTAGAGGGAGAGAATGAGGGTGGGTGAGAGAGGGAGGGAGAGAGGGAGGGAGAGAGAGGGAGAGGGACAAATAGAGAGATAGAGAGAGGGGGGGAGAGAGGGAGAGCCAGATAGAGGGAGAGGGAGTGAGAGAGAGGGAGAGGTAGAGAGAGATGGAGAGAGAAAGAGAGAGGGGGGGAGAGAGAGAGGGAGATGTAAAGAGAGAGATGGAGAGAGAAAGAGAGAGGGGGAGAGAGAGGGAGAGAGAGGGAGAGGGGGGGGTGGGAAAGAGAGAAATATATAGTAAGAATGAGAGAGAGAGAGAGGGGAGAGAGTGAGAGGGGGAGAGAGCGAGAGAGAGAGAGAGAGAAAGAGAGGGAGACAGAGAAAATGAGAGAGAGAGGGAGAGATAATGAGTGAGTGGGAGGGAGAGACAAGGGGTAAGAGAGAGAGGGAGAGTGACAAAGAGAGACAAAAAGAGACAAAGAGAAGGAGAGACGAAGAGAAAGAGAAGGAGAGTGACAAAGAGATAGAGAAAGAGAGAGAGAGAGAGAGAGAAATAAAGAGAGAGATAGTGATAGAGAGAGTGTGTGTGAGAGAGAAAGAAAGCGAGAGAGAGGGGAGCGACAAAGAGAAAGAGAGAGAGGGAGTGAGGGCGAAAGAGAGCGAGTTTGAGAGAGGGTGTCTGTGTGTGGGAGAGAGGGGAAAAGAGGAGAGAGAGATAGAGAGAGGGAGAGGGACGGACAACGAGACAGTGCGAGTGATAGAGAGTGAGAGAGTGAGAGAGTGAGAAAGAGAGGGAGAGACATAGAGATAGAGAGATGGAGAGACATAGAGAGAGGGAGAGAGATAGAGAGACAGAGAGAGTGAGGGAGAGGGGGGAGAGAGAGAAATAGAGGGAGAGAGAGAAAGAGAGGGAGAGAGAGGGAGAGACATAGAGAGAGGGAGAGAGAGAAAAATGGGGGGAAGGAGAGAGAGGGAACAAATCGAGAAGGAGAGAGGGAAAGAGAGAGAGAGTGAAATGGAGGGAGGGAGAGAGGGAGAGAGAGAGAGAGGGAAGGAACGAGGGAAAGAGCGGGAGGGAGACAATTATAGAGAGAGAGAGGGGGAGACCGAGAAGGGGAGAGGGAGAAAAAGAAAGAGAGAGGGGGAGAAAGGGAGAGAAAGATAAAGAGAAAGAGAGAGAATGAGGGAGAAAGAGAGCGAGATAGAGAGTGAGACACACATAGAGAGAGGGTGTGTGTGTGTGTGTGAGCCAGGGAGAGGGAAAGTGAGAAGGGGAGAGAGAGTGAGTGGGAGAGACATTGAGAGAGGGGAGTGAGAATGAGAAAGAGAGAGAGAGAGAGTGAGAGAGTGAGAAAGAGAGGGAGTAAGGGAGAAAGAGAGCGTGTTTGAGAAAAAGTGTCTGTGTGTGTGAGAAAGAGAGGGAAAAGAGGAGAGAGAGGGAGAGGGAGAGTGACAGAGAATGAGACAGTGTGAGCGACAGAGAGAGAGAACGAGAGAGTGAGGAAGAGAGGGTGAGAGAAAAAGAGCGAGAGAGACATAGAGACAGAGAGAGATGGAGAGACATAGAGAGAGGGCGAGGGACAAAGAGACAAAGAGAGTGAGTGAGAGCGTGAAAGAGAGAGGGAGAGAGAGGGTGAGCTAAATGGATGGAGGGAGAGAGAGGGAGAGACATAGAGAGAGAGCTAAATGGATGGAGGGAGAGAGAGGGAGAGACATAGAGAGAGCGAAATGGATGGAGGGAGGGAGAGAGGGAGGGAGAAAAATGGATGGAGGGGGAGAGAGAGAGAGTGAGAGAGCGAGAGAGGGAAAGAGAGCAAGAGAGACAAATATGGAGAGAGAGAGGGGGGGAGACAGAGAGGGGGACAAGAAAAGAGAAAGAGAGAGAGAAAGAGAGAGAGAGAGAGTGAGAGAGAGAAGGGGAGAACGTTAGAGGAAGAGAGAGAGAGAGAAGGGAGAAAGATGGCGAGATAAAGAGTTAGGGAGTGAGACGGATAGAGAGAGAGAGCCAGGGAGAAGGAAAGTGGCTAAAAGACATACAAAGAATAAGCGAGAAGGGGAGAGATAGGGATAAAGAGTGAGTGGGAGCGACATAGGGAGAGAGTGAGAGCGAAAGAGGGAGAGAGAGAGAGGGAGAGAGAGAGATGGAAAGGGGGGAGAGAGTGAATGAGAGGGAGAGGGAGGGAGGGAGAGAGAGAAATATATAGGGAGAATGAGAGAGGGAGAGGGGAGAGAGTGAGTGGAGGAGAGAGAGAGAAAGACATAGAAAGAAAGAAACAAACAGAGAGACAAAAAGAGAGAATGAGAGTGATAGAGTGACAGAGAAAGAGAGAGAGAGAAAGAGAGAGAGAGAGAGAGAGAGAATGAGCGATGGAGAGAGAGGGAGAGAGAGTCAGAGCGTGAGTGAGGGAGAGAGAGAAAGAGTGAGGGAGAGAGATACTGAGAGAGAGGGGGTGAGAGAGAGGGGGAGAGAGAGTGACGGATGGAGAGAGAGACAGAGGGAGTTGTTGAGGGAGAGCCAGAGAGAGGAAGAGCCAGAGAGAGGGAGAGAGAGATGGAGAGAGAGACAGAGGGAGAGGGAGAGAGAGGAAGGGAGGGAGATAGAAAGGGAGGGAGGGAGAGAGAGGGAGATATAGAGTGAGATAGAGAGAGATTGAGAGTGAGAGAAAAGGGAGAGAGAGACAGCGAAAATGAGGAAGAGAGAGAAAGAGAGAGAGAGAGAGAGACTGAGAGAGACTGAGAAGAAGATTCACAAGTAGAGAAACAAAGAGAAAGAGAGTGAGAGAGAGAGAGAGGGAGTGTGTGAGAGGGAGAGAGTGAGAGATGTAGAGAGAGAGTCTGTGAGGGAGAGAGGGAGATAGATAGAGAGAGACAGACAGAGAGAGAGGGGGGAGAGTGAGAACGAGAGAGAGGGAAGAGAGGGAGAGAGATGGGGGATAGAGTGAGAGCGAGACACATATAAAGAGTGAGAGGGAGTGGGTGAGGGAGAGATAGAGATGAAGAGAGAGATATAGAGAGAGAAGGGGAGCGATAGAGAGACATAGATAAAGAGAGGTAGAAGGAGAGAGAAAGGGTGAAAAGAGGGAGAGAGAGAGGGAGGGAGATAGAAAGAGAGAGGGAGGGGGTTTGAAAGGGAGAGAGGGGGAGGGAGTTGGAAAGAGAGATAGACGTAGAGAGAGAGAGAGAGAAAGAGAGAGAGAGGGAGAGGGAGAGAGAGTGACGCATGGAGAACGACATAGAAAGAGAGAAATAAACAAAGAGACAAAAAGTGAGAAGGAGAGTAATAGAGTGTCAGAGAAAGAGAGAGAGAAAGAGATAGAGAGAATGAGCGACGGAGAGAGAGGGAGAGAGAGTGACAATGTGAGTGAGGGGGAGAGACAGAGTGACAGAGAGAGAGAGAGAGATGCTGAGAGAGCGAGGGAGAGGGAGAGGAAGAGGGAGTGGTTGTGGGAGAGCGAGAGAGAGGGAGAGAGAGAGATGGAAAGTGAGAGATAGAGGGAGATGGAGTGAGAGAAAGAGAGGAAGAGGTAGTGGTTGAGGGAGAGAGAGAGGGAGAGAGAGGATGGAGAGAGAGAGACAGAGGGAAAGGGAGAGAGAGAGGGCGGGAGGGAGAGAGAGGGAGATAGAGAATGAGATAGAGAGAGAGAGAGTGAGAGAGAAAGTGACATAGAGAAAATGAGGAAGAGAGAGAAAGAGAGAGAGAGAGAGAGAGAGAGAGAGAGAGAGGAAGAGAGAGGGAGTAAGAGCAAGAGGGAGGGAAGGACAGAGGGAGAGAGATATATAGAGGGAATGAGAGAGAGTGTGGGAGAGAGGGGGAGAGAGCGAGAGCCAGATAGAGAGAGAAAGAGGGAGGGGGAGAGAGGGAGAGGGAGAGAGAGATGGAGAGAGAAAGAGAGAGGGTATAGAGAGAGGGAGAGAGAGGGAGAGGGAGGGAGGGAGAGAGGGGGAGAGAGAAATATATAGGGAGAATGAGAGAGAGGGGGAGAGAGAAATATATAGGGAGAATGAGAGAGAGTGGGGGAGAGAGCGAGAGAGAGAGAGTAAGAAAGGGAGGGAGAGAAAGAGAGGGAGAAATAGAAAAATGAGAGCGAGAGAGGGAGAGATAGTGAGTGAGTGGGAGGGAGAGAGAGGGGGTAAGAGAGAGAGAGAGAGAGGGAGAGAGATAGAGATAGAGAGAGATAGAGAGAGTGTGAGTGTGTGTGAGAGAAAGAGAGCGAGAGAGAGAGGGGAGCGACAAAGAGAAAGAGAGAGAGGGAGTGAGGGAGAAAGAGAGCGAGTTGGAAAGAGAGTGTCTATGTGTGTGAGAGAGAGGGGAAAAGAGGAGAGAGAGAAAGAGAGAGAGATGGAGAGGGAGAGTGAGAGTAACGGAGAACGAGACAGTGCGAGCGATAGAGAGTGAAAGAACGAGAGAGTGAGGAAGAGAGGGAGAGACATAGAGACAAAGACAGATGGAGAGACATAGAAAGGGAGAGAGACAGAGAGATAGAGTGAGAGAGTGAGAGGGGGAGAGAGAGAGGGAGAGACATAGAGAGAGAGAGGAAAATAGAGGGAGAGGGAGAGAGCGAAATAGAGAGAGAGAGAGAGATAGAGATAGAGAAAGCGAAATGGAAGGAGGGAGAGAGAGAATGGCAGGAGGGAGGGAGGGAAAGAGAGAGAGAGATAGATATAGAGAGAGAGGGAGATAGAGAAGGGGAAAGGGAGACATAGAAAGAGAGAGGGGGAGAAAGGGAGAGAAAGATAAAGAGAAGGAGAGAGAGGATGGGGGAGAAAGAGAGCAAGATAGAGAGTTAGAAAGTGAGATATAGAGAGAGAGTGTGTGTGTGTGTGAGAGAGTGTGTGTGTGTGTGAGCCAGGGAGAGGGGAAGCGAGAAGGGTAGATAGAGGGAGATAGAGTGAGTGGGAGAGACATAGAGAGAGAGGGAGAGAGATATATAGAGAGAGGGAGAGCGATAAAGGGAGAGAGAGAGTGAGGGAGATAGATAGATAGATTGATAGATAAAGAGAGAGAGTGTGAGAGACAGCAAGAGGGAGGGAGGGAGAGAGGGCAAGAGGGAGAGACAGCAAAATGAAGAGTTACAAGCAGAGAAACAGAGAGAAAGAGACAGAGTGCGACTGAGAGACTGAGAAAGAGAGAGAGATAGATGGAGAGAAAGAGTGAGCATAGATAGATAGAGAGATATGGAGATAGTGAGGGAGAGACGGGAGGGAGAGAGATAGATAGGGAGAGGGAGAGGTAATGGGAGAGAGACAGAGAGGGAGAAAGAGAGAGATGGGTTGGGGGGAGAAAGAGTGGGAGAGAGTAAGAGGAAGGAAGGGAGAGAGAGATGGAGAGAGAAAGAGAGATGAGAGAGAGAGGGGAAGAGCGAGAGAGAGGGGAGTGACACAGAGAAAGAGAAAGCAGAGAAGGAGTGTGATAGAGAGAGTGAGTGAGAGAAGAGGAGCTAGTGAGAGTGAGAGAATGATAGATAGATAGAGACATAAAGTGAATGATAAAAAGAGAGATAAAGAGAGAGAGTGTGAGATAGAGGGAGGAAGAGCGATAGAGAATAAGAGACATAAACAGTGAGTGAGATGGAGGGCGATAGAGATATAGAGATAGAGAGAGAGAGACTGAGTGAGATATGGAAAAAGAGAGAGACATAGAGAGAGAGAGACAGAGAGAGAGAGAGAGACAGAGAGAGAGAGAGACATAGAGAGTGCGAGAAAGAGGGAGAAGGGGGAGTGACATACAGAGAGAAAGAGAGAGAGAGGGAGAGAGAGGGGGTCAGAGAGGGAGATATATACATAAATAGAGAGATAGATAGATAGAGAGAATGATAGAGAGTGGGAGGGAGGAAGGAAGTGAGAGAGAGAGTGTGTGTGTGTGTGAGCTAGATAGATGGATAGATAGAGAGAGGGAGCGGGAAAGATTATGGGAGGGCGAGAGAATGACAGAGGGGAGAGAGAGGGAGAGGGATAGAGAGGGAAAGAGAGGGGAAACAACACAAAGATAGAGAGAGTGACCGAGACGGGGAGAGTGAGAGATAGAAAAAGGGAGAGAGAGATAGTGAGAGGGAGGGAGGGAAAGAAAGAGTGAGACAGGGGGAGAGACAACCAGTGGGAGGGAGGGAGAAAGAGAGAGAGAGAGAGAAATATAGATGGAGAGATAGATAGAGAGGGAGTGAGAGAGAGGGAGAGGGAGGTAACATAGAGAGAGAGATAAAGAGAGACAGAGAGAGATCGAGAGAGACAAAGAGGGGGAGGGAGAGAGGGAGAGGGAGAGAGAGGAGGAGAAAGACAGAAAGAGGAAGAGAGAGAGAGATAGAAAGAGAGTCAGAGATAGAGAGGGAGAGCACCATAGACAGAGGGAGAAAGATAGATAGGTAGCTAGATAGATAGGGAGAGGGAGAGAGAGAGAGGGAGAGTGTGCGAATGGGAGGGGGAGAGAGGGAATGAGAGAGGGAGTGAGTGAGAGAGAGAGGGGAAGAGAGAGAGGTAGAGGGAGAGAGTGGGATAGAGAGCGAGATCGATAGAGAGAAGGAGAGAGAGTGGGAGAGAGAGGGAGAGAGAAGAGAGATTGACATAGAGAGAATGAGAGAGAGAGATAGAGAGTGAGCGAGAGGGAGATAGAGAGTGAGATAGAGATATAGAGACTGAGAGAGAGAGGGAGAGGCATAGGGAGAGGGAGAGTGAGAGATAGAGAGAGAGAGAGAGAGAGATAGCGAGAGAGATAGGGAGAGGGAGAGTGATAGAGAAGAAGAAAAACATGCAGGGAGACAGAGAGATGGATGGTGACAGTGAAAGAGAGAGACAAAGAGGGTGAGTGACAGAGAGAGAGCGAGACTGAAGGAGCGAGTGAGAGTGAGAGAATGACAGAGAGTGAGGGAGAGAGATAGAGAGACAGAGAGAATGGTAGAGAGAGAGAGTACTGGGGGAGATAGATTGTGAGATACAGAGTTAGAGAGTGAGATAGACAGAGAGAGAGAGAGAGAACAACAGAATGACAAAGAGAGAGTAAGCAGAAATGGAAGAAAGAGAGGGAGTGGGAGAGACATAGAGAGAGGGAGAAAGAGAAACAGAGAGATAAAGAGACATAGAGAGAGAGAGGGAGAGCGACAAAGAGATAGATAGATAGAGAGAGATAGGTTGATATGTAGACAGATAGATAGAGAAAAAGAGGGAGTGTGAGAGAGTGAATGAATGAGAGGGAGAGAGAGAATGAGAGTGACGGAGAAAGACAATGAATGAGAGAGAGTGAGAGAGAGGGAGAGAGAGAGTAACAATGAGAGAGAGACAGATAGATAGAAAGAATGAAAGGGAGAGAGAGAGGGGGAGGGAGAGAGAGGGGGAGATAGAGATAGAAAGAGGGAGGGAGAGAGAGAGAGGGAGGGCACCATAGGGAGAGAAAGATAGGTAGCTAGGTAGATAGATAGAGAGAGGGAGAGAGAGTGTGTGTGAGAATGGGAGGGGGAGAGAGAGGGAGAGAGAGTGTGTGAGAATGGGAGGGGGAGAGAGAGGAAATGAGAGAGGGAGGGAGACAGAGAGTGGGATAGAGAGAAGAGAGAGTGAGTGAGAGAGGGAGAGTGAGGGAGGGAGAGAGAGGGATGGAGAGCGAGATCGATAGAGAGAGAGAGGGAGAGAAAGTGAGAGGGAGAGGGAGAGAGAGAGAGATAGACATAGAGAGAATGAGAGAGAGGCAGGGAGAGAGAGAGAAGGAGAGAGAGATTGATAGCGAGAGATAGAGAAAGAGAGAGATGGAAAGGGAATGAGAGAGGGAGAGAGGGTGAGAGAGACGGAGAGAGAGAGAGTGGGTGAGAGAGAGGGAGATAGAGAGGAAGAGAGAGAGAGAGTGGGTGAGAGAGAGGGAGATAGAGAGGAAGAGAGAGAGAGTGAGAGAGAGGGAGAGAAATAGATGGAGATATAGAGAGAAGGAGAGAGAGAGAGCGAGAGAGAGACATAGCGAGAGAGAAAGAGAGAGAGGGGGGGAGAGGGGGGAGAGTGAGAGAGAGGGTGAGGGGAGAGAGTTGGGGAGAAAGGGAGAGAGAGGGAGAGAGATAGAGAGAGATAAAGAGAGGGAGGGAATGAGGGAGACAGAGAGTGAGTTTGAGAGAGAGTTTGTGTGAGCGAGATAGGATGAGGGAGAGAGAAAGAAATAGAGAGGGAGAGAAAGATAGTGAGGGTGTGAAAGAGAGAAGGAGAGGGAGGTAACATAGAGAGAGAGAGAGATAGATAGAGAGAGACATACAGAGAGAGATCGAGAGAGACAGAAAGGGGGAGAGAGAGAGGGAGAAGGAGGGAGAGGCTTAGGGAGAGAGAAAGAATAAGAGAGAGAGATAGAAAGATGGAGTGAGAGATAGCGAGGGAGAGAACCATAGAGAGAGAAAGATAGAAAAGTAGCTAGAAGGTTAGAGAGAGGGAGAGAGAGGGAGAATGTGCGAATGGGAGAGGGAGGGAGAGGGAATGAGAGAGGGAGGGAGATAGAGAGTGAGATAGAGAGAAGATGGAGTGAGTGAGAGAGAGAGAGGGGGAGAGAGAGAGGCAGAGGGAGAGAGTGGGATAGAGAGCGAGATCGATAGAGAGAGGGAGAGAGAGATCGACATAGAGAGAGTGAGAGAGAGAGTGTGTGTGAGCGAGAGGGAGACAGAGAGTGAGATAGAGAGATAGAGAGGGAGAGAGAGAGATACATAGAGAGAATGAGAGAGATAACGAGAGAGATAGAGAGAGGGATAGTGATAGAGAAGAAGAGAAACATGCACGGAGACAGAGAGAGACGGAGTGTGATAATGAAAGAGAGAGACAGAGAGGGAGAATGACAGAGAGAGTGAGACAGAAGGAGCGAGTGAGTGTGAGAGAATGAGAGAGAGGGGGAGAGGGAGATAAAGACATAGAGGGAATGACAGAGAGGGAGAAAGAGAGTGAGATAGTGAGAGCGATAGAGAGAGAGGAAGAGTGAAATAGAAGAATAGACACAGATAGAGAGATGGACAGAGTGAGACCGAGGGCGATAGAGAGAGAGAGCGAGAGGGAGAGAGCGAGAAAGAGAGAGGGGGAGCGACATAGGGAAAGAGAGGGTGGGAGAGTGATAGATAAAGAGAGTGAGAGAACGAGAGAGACAAATAGAGGGATCGAGAGAGAAAGAGAGAGAGAGAGAGCGACAAAAAGACAGAGGAGAGTACGTAGAAATGGAAGAAAGAGGGGGAGTGGGAGAGACATAGAGAGAGGGGGAGTGAGAGAGAGAAATAGAGAGATAAAGAGACATAGAGAGAGAGCGACAGAGAGGGATAGATATATAGAGAGAGATAGATAGATATTTAGACAGATAGATAGATAGAGAAAGAAAGAGTGCGAGAGAGAATGAACGAGAGGGAGAGAGAGAGCAACATAGTGAGGGAGAGAGACAATGAATGAGAGAGAGTGCGAGAGATGGATAGATAGAGAAAGAGAGAGAACAAGAGAGAGGGAGGGAGAGAGAGAGAGATAGAGTGGGAGTGAGAGAGAGGGAGAGAGAGAGTAACAGTGAGATAGATAGATAGATAAAGAGAGACAGAGAGAGAGATATATATAGAGAATGAAATAGGAGACCGAGAGATATAAAGGGAGAGGGACAGAGAGAGGGGGAGGTAGAGATCGAAAGAGGGAGTGAGAGAGAAGGGGAGGGAACCATAGAGAGGGAGAAAGATAGATAGGTAGCTAGGAAGATAGATAGAGAGAGGGAGAGAGAGTGTGTGTGAGAATGGGAGGGGGAGAGAGAGAGAGGAAATGAGAGAGGGAGGGAGACAGAGAGTGAGATAGAGAGAAGAGAGAGTGAGTGAGAGAGAGGGGGGAGAGAGAGACAAAGGGAGAGGGAGAGAGGGATAGAGAGCGAGATCGATAGAGTGTGAGTAAGAGGGAGAGAGAATGAGAGAGAGAGAGGCATGGAGGGAGGGAGAAGGGGAGAGAGATTGATAGTGAGAGATAGAGAAAGAGAGAGAGGGAAAGGGAATGACAGAGGGAGATAGAGGGTGAGAGAGACAAAGAGAGAGTGGGTGAGAGAGAGGGAGATAGATAGATAGATAGAGAGAGAGAGAGATAGAGAGAGAGATGAGAGAAAGAGTGAGATGGAGAGGGAGAGAAAGTTTTGGAGATATAGAGAGAACAAGAGAGAGAGAGAGATACTGAGAGAAAAAGAGATAAAGAGGTGGAGAGGGAGAGAGGGAGAGTGGGAGAGAGGGGGGAGAGAGAGTGTAAGGGGAGAAAGGGGAGAGAGAAAGAGGGAGTGAGAGAGAGTGGGGAGAGCGAGAGATAGTGATAGAGAGAGAAAGAGAGAGATAGAGAGAGAAAGAGAGAGATAGAGAGAGATAGAGAGGGAGGGAATGAGGGAGACATAGAGCAAGATTGAGAGAGAGAGTTTGTGTGAGTGAGGTGGGATGAGGGAGAGAGAGAGAGAGATCAAGCATGAGAGCAAGCGAGAGAGAGAGAGAGGGTGAGAGAGAGAGGTGAGGAGAAAGGGAGAGAGAGAGGGAGGGGGGGAGGGAGATAGAAAATTAGATTGAGTTAGAGAGTGAGAGAAAGAGGGATGGAGGGAGATAGAGGGTGAGACAGGGGGTTTGAGAGCGACTGAGAGAGAGAGAGGGGGGGAAGGAGAAGAGAGCGAGGGTGTGAAAGGGAAAGAGAGAGAGAGAGAGTGAGTGAGAGGGGGCGAGAGAGAAAGTGAACAAGAGAGAGAGAGTGAGAGAGAGGGAGAGACAGATGGAGGCGTAGAGAGAATGACAGAGAGAGAGAAAGAGAGAGAGAGATAAAGAGAGAGGGAATAAAGAGAGAGAGATGGGAGAGTGAGAGAGAGACAAAGAGAGAGAGTAGGAGAGCGAGAAAGTGACAGAGGAAGAGAGTGAGACGGAGACAGAGAAGGAGAGAGTGAGAAAGATAGAGGGAAAGAGAGAGGGAGAATTAGAGTGAGATAGAGAGAGGGAGGGAGTGAGAGAGAGGGAGAGAGTGGGGGAGAGAACGGAGGTGGAGAGAGAGGGAAAGAGAGAGGGAGCGAGAGAGAGAGAGAAATTGATAGAGAGACTTATAGACGGAGAGGGAGTGAGAGAAAGGGATAGCAAAATAGAAAGAGAGATATAGATAGATAAATTGATAGATAAAGAGAGAGATGGATAGAGATAGAGAGAGATAGAGAGAGAGAGAGAGAATAAATGAGAGGGGGAGAGTGAGAGAGACAAAGGGAAAAAGAGAGAGACAAGGGGCAGAGAGAGATATATATAGAGAAAGGGAGAGAGAGTGAGAGAGAGAGAGAGGTAGTGGGAGAGAGTGAGAGAGGGATAGAGAGCGAGATAGAGAGAGTTAAAGTGAGATAGAGAGGGAGAGAGAGGGAGAGGGAGAGGGAGAGAGAGCGAGAGGGAGTGAGAGAGAGATATTGGGAGAGTGTGAGAGACGGATAGAGAGCGAGATAGAGAGAGTTAGAGTGAGAGAGAGAGGCGGAGTGACAGAGAGAGAGAGCGAGAGAGATCAAGCACGAGAGCAAGCGAAACAGAGTGAGACAATGAGTGAGTGAGAGAGAAGGTGAGAGAGAGAGAAGGTGAGAGAGAAAAGGAGAGGGGGGAGGGAAGGGGGAGAGAGAAAGATAGAGAGCAGGAGAGTGATAGAGAGAGAGAGAGCAAGAGAGATCAAGCACGAGAGCAAGTGAGAGAGAGTGAGACAATAAGTGAGTGAGAGAGAGAGCAGTGAGGAAGGGGGGGAGAGAGGGAGGGAGATAGAAAGTTAGATTGGGAGTTAGAGAGTGAGAGCGATAGGGAGGGAGATAGAGAGTGAGATAGGGAGTTTGAGAGTGAATTAGAGAGAGAGGGAGGGAGGAAGATAGAGAGCGAGTGAGTAAGAGGGAAAGAGAGAGAAATAGTGAGTGAGAGGGGGTGAGAGAGAAACTATGCAAGAGATGGAGAGAGAGTGAGAGAGAGATATGAGAGGGAAAGAGAGAGAGAGAGAGGGAGACAGAGAGTGAGATAGAGAGAGGGAGGGAATGGGGAAGAGAATGGAGGCGGAGAGAGAGAGAAAGAGAGAGAGGGAAAGAGAGAGAGGGAGTGAGAGAGAGACATAGAGAGAGTGAGAGAGAGGGATAGAAAAATAGAAAGAGAGATATAGATAGAAGATAGATAGAAAGAGAGAGAGATGGATAGAAATAGAGAGAGAGTGAGATAGAATAAATGAGAGGGGGAGAGTGAGAGAGACAGAAGGAAAGAGAGAGAGAGAGTTAGAGGGATAGGGAGAGAGCGAGAGACAGAGATATAGAGAGAGGGAGAGAGAGTGAAAGAGAGGTAGTGGGAGAGAGTGAGAGAGGGGTAGGGAGAGCAAGAAAGAGAGAGTTAAAGTGAGAGAGAGAGGGAGAGAGAGGGGGAGAGAGGGAAAGGGAGAGAGAGAATGAGAGTGAGTGAGATAGAGAGAGTGGGAGAGTGTGAGGGAGGGATAAAGAGCAAAATAGAGAGAATTATAGTGAGAGAGGGAGAAGGAGAGGCAGAGTGAGAGAGTGATAGAGATATTGAGAGAATGATACAAAGAGAAAGAGAGAGAGATTGTGAGTGAGATAGAGAGAGAAGAGAGAGAGGGAGAGGGAGAGTGCGTGAGAAAGAGCTAGAGAGAGAGAGAGTGATAGTGGGTGAGAGAGTGAGATAGATAGAGAGAGACGGAGAGAGACACAGAGAGAGATAGATAGCGATATAGATAGAGAGATAGGGATAGGGAAAGATAGAGGGAGAGAGAGAGAGCGAGATAGAAAGTGAGAGAGGGAGCGGGAAAGAGAGAGAGAGGGAGATGGAGGTAAAAGGAGAGAGGGAGAGGGATAGAAAGAGTGAGGGAGAGGGAGAAAGGGAAAGGGAGAGAGGGGGAGTGACATAGATAGATAGGTAGATAGATATATAGATAGATAGAGAAAGAGAGAGGGAGGGAGTGAGTGAGTCAGGGGGAGAAAGAGAGTGAGGGAGAGAGAGAGACATAGAGAGAATGAGAAAGAGAAAGAAAGAGAGAGAGAGCGAGAGGGAGATAGAGAGCGAGATAGAGAGTGAGAGTGAGAGTGAGACACACACACACAGACACACACATACACACACACACACACACACACACACACACACACACATATATATATATATATATATATATATGGAGGGAGGGAGAGGGAGGGCGACAAAGAGAGTCTGCGAGAGGGTGAAAAAGATAGAGAGAGGGAGAGACATAGAGAGAGAGAAGGGGATGAAGAGAGAGGAATAGAGAGAGATAGAGGGAAAGAGAGAGGGAGAGGAAGAGAGATAGAGAGGGTGAGAGAGAAAGAGAGAGAAAGAGAGAGTGAGAGAGAGAGAGAGAGAGGGAGAGTGTGAGATAGGGAGAGAAAGAGCAAGATAGAGAGATAGGGAAAGATAGATAGATAGATATAGTCATATATATATATATATATTGAGAGACAGAGAGAATGATCAAGTGGGGGAGAGAGAGGGAAGGAGAGAGAGGGAGACAGAGAGTGAGAGAAAGAAAGTGAGGGAGAGAGAAAAAGAGAGAGCGAGAGAGGGTGAGAGAGAGAGGGAGAGGGAGAGAGTGAGTGAGAGAGTATGAGGAGAGAGAGTGGAAGAGAGTGAGAGAGAGAGAAGTGAGTGAGAGAGATTGAGAGGGAAAGATAGAGAGTGAGAAAGAGAGACACTGAGAGAATGAGAGAGAGAGAGATTGAATGAGAGAGAGACATATACATATATAGAGAGAGAGAGACATATACATATATATATATATAGAGAGAGACAGAGAGAGAGAGAGAGAAAGTGAGTGGGAGATAGAGAGTGAGNGAGAGAGTGAGCGAGAGGGGGAGAGAGAAAGAGAGAGTGAGCGAGAGGGGGAGAGAGAAAGAGAGAGTAGGAGAAAGAGAGGGCGAGATAGAGAGAGAGATAGATAGATAGAGAGACATAAAGAGAGAGTAGGAGAGAGAGGGGGAGAGTGAAACAAAAAGAGATAGATAGATAGATAGACATATAAATAGATAGATAAAGAGAGACAGAGAGAGAGACATGGATAAAAAGACATAGATAGAGATAGAGGGAGAGCGAAATAGAAAGTGATAGATAGATAGATATAAAGAGAGAGAGAGGTACGGATATAGAGAGAGAGAGAGAGAGAGAATAAACGAGAGGGGAAGACTGAGAGAGACTGAGGGAAAGTGAGAGAGAGTGAGACTGAGAGTGAGACTGAGAGTGAGATAGATGGATAGAGAGAGAGATAGATAGATAGAGAGAGAATAAATGAGAGGGGAGAATGAGAGAGAAATATGGAAAGAAAGAGAGGGAGACATAGGGTGAGATAGAGAGAGGGGGCGAGAGAGTGGGAAAGAGAGACAGAGAGAGAGGAGTGTGAGAATGAGGGGAGAGGTAGAGAGGGAGGGAGAGAGAGAGTGAAAAGGGAGAGCAATAGAGAGATAGATAGATAGATAGGTAGATAGATAGAGAGAGACAAAGAGAGAGAGTGTGAGAGGGGGAGAGAGAGGGAAAGAGAGGGAGGAAGATAGAGAGTTAGATAGACATAGAAATGGAGTGAGTGTGAGAGAGAGAAAGAGAGAGAGAGAGAGAGAGGGATCAGTGTCACTCTTCCCCTTATGGAGGACACTTTGGAGGATCCAGAACTGCTGCTAAATGTCAAAGGGCTGGAAACATATCCAAAAGAAATGAAATGCCTTTGACAAACATCTTGGAAGTAGAGCTTTTTGATGTCTGGGGAATAGACTTCATGTGTCCCTTTCCCCCATCTTTTGGAAATCTGTACATATTAGTGACAGTAGACTATGCCTCTAAATGGGTGGAAGGTACAGCTTTGGCGACTAATGATGTAAAAGAAGTTGTAAAGTTTCATAAAAAAATATCTTTTCAAGGTTTAGAACTCCAAGAGCCATCATCAGTGATGAAGGATCTCACTTTTGTAACAAAATGTTAGGAGTACTCATTAAATATGGAGTTAGGCATAAAGTTGCAAATGCTTATCATCCACAAACAAGTGTCCAGGCAGAGTTGTCAAACAGGGAAATAAAAAGGATTCTAGAGAAAATGATAAACCCAAATAGGAAGAATTGTTCTATTAAGTTAGATGATGCACTATAGGCATATCAAACAGCTTATAAAATACCCTTAGGGATGTCTCCTTATAGATTGGTGTTTGGTAAAGCTTGTCACGTATCATTAGAGTTGTAATATAAATCTTTTTAGGCTATTAAGAAACTGAATCTGGATTTGCAAGCAGCTAGAGTTCAGGGAAAGTTACAGCTTAATGTATTAGAGGAAAAGACAAAAAAAGTGGCATGATAAAAGGATAGTGATCAAAGAATTAAAGCCGAAAGATAAAGTCTTTCTTTATAATTCAAGGCTTAAGCTGTTTCCTAGAAAGTTGAAATCAAGTTGGTTTGGGCCTTTGGGATTGATCATAATCTATCCACATGGAGCTGCAGATCTATATGATAAAAAATCAGGGAAGAAATTCAAGGTAAATGGCCAGAGAATCAAATGTTATTGGGAGGATGAAGAATGCATGAGGGAATCCTCAATTCATCTTCAAGATCATTGAGCTTTAAGGAAGTCAGGTTGTGGACTTAAAATCAAGCGTTTGTGGGAGGCAACCCAATGATGAAGTTTTAATTTTCTTGATTAATTTTTTAGATTAGTATTTGATTTGATTTTGTTAATTTAGTAAGATTTTCTGTTTTAAATAGAGTAATATATTATACATAAGGTTAAAATTTGATTTTGTGGCTAAAATGTTATATTTTTACCTTTTTTAAGATATGGTGCTGTGAATAGGCTAATTGGGCAAAGGATTTTGCGGGATCACCTAATCATAAATAGAAAGGGAATGTTTATTTCATTAGGAAAATGCAATGTAGTGGGATCCACAAACTACTCAGCTGGCATTAGAAAGGAAAGCTATTGGTGTGAAAAAGGCAACGCAAGAGATTGTGATCTATTTTGAAGTGCACTACCAGATATTTTGGAAAATGGAGAATCAATCAATTTTGAAAGAGGATAAAATATAACTGATTCCCAAAGTATTTTTTGTTAGAATCTAAATTGTTGCCCTGCTTTTCGTGCACATGATCATACGGTTAGGAAAAGGCATGTGGCAGGCTGGAAGCCATTAGAGTGTGCTTTAAAAAGGCATGAGCAGTCTTTTATCTTCTCCCACGCAAAATGTTTTTTCAAAAAGCCTTCTTCTTTCCAACACCAAATATTTTGCCTACAAAAAGCTTCAGTTCCAGAAAAATGTCTTCTCCTTCACCTATTTCAAAAGAGGCACTAAACCTTAAGGTCTCTTTTAGGTGTCTGAAATCCACTCCCAAAAATCCGCTAGGTAAGCCACTCCATTTCAATGAGGCTGCCGCCACAAAATTTGAGGAGGACACCCATCTAAGGAAATTTCATGAGGAGAAGGTCTTCCTAATCAGAAGTGGTAGGGAAACCGACTGATATCGCAGAGGTTATCCTCAATAAAGGATGGTAAAAGTTTTACAAGCACTTTGACACCATTGGGGTTCCTCTGGTTTAAGAGTTCTATGCAAACTTTAATACGAGGAAGAAAAATGTGATTATCAAAGAGAAAGAAGTGCCAGTCCCGTCTGAGTCCATCAACAATATTTTAAGTCTTAGTTATGCCGTTGACGAGTATTCTAAAATTGTTGATGGAGTATCCGATGAGGAGATGGAGAATATCCTAAAGGAGATCACGATTCCTAGCACCACTCGGCTCAACGATACCCTTGGAGGCCCGAAAACCTATTCTGTCTCAAGGCCACTTTTGGCCCTAACTATAAAAGTCTGGTATCATTTCGTTAGATACTCTTTAATCGCTACTTCTCATATCCAAAATTTAACCCAGGATAGGTTAGTTCTACTCCATTGTCTGTTAACTAATAAATCCATCAATGTGGGAAAACTTATTTTGAATTAATTAAAAGCTGTAACTGTTAAAAAGCATGCCTTTATGTTCTTCCCCTATTTAATAACTAGGTTGTGTAGAGCACATGGAAGTAAGTTCAATGAGGATAGGGAAATTCTATCTAATAAAGCACCCATAAATCTGAAGCAATAAAGAGGCTAAAAGAAGAAAAGGTAAAAGCAACCCTTCCTGCTAGGCCTTCTTCATCAAAGCCCCCTATAGGCACTCCCCATTACATGTATGATACCACTGATATCTATGTTATACTGTGTAAGCTTACTGATGAGAAAATTCTTCTTAAAGCCTCTTCCAAGCTTGTGGAAAATAGGTTAAAGCATTTGGAGATGCAACAACAAATGTTTTGGGAGTATGTCCAGATGAGAGATGAAGCTTTAAGGAAAAGCTTGCAAAGGAACTTCTCGAAGCCCATTGCTACCTTCCTTTATTTTCTTGAAATCCTTCTTCAACCTTAGAGAGACCAGGAAGATGAAGAAGAAAAGGTGGCTCAAGAGGAAAAACAAGCTGATAACCAAGAGGAAGAAGAGCTTGTAGGAGATGAAGATTTAGAGGAGCATTCTGAAGCTGAGCAGGAATAGGAAGTACCAGAAGAAGTTGTGGAATCTGAATCTGAGGAAATAGTCGAGCTAACCCCACAACCATCCAAGAGAAGCACATCAGACAAAGGTAAGAGGAAGCTAAAAATGCCAAGCCCTGAACTAAAGCAACTAAGTCAATAAGCAAAGGAAAAGAGAAGGTAGTGCTAGCTTCAGATACAAGTCCCCCTGTTGAAAAGAAATCAAATAAAAAGAAAAAAAGTGGTTGAGAGAGAACTAGATTACGTTCAAAAAATTCAAGAAGAAATTAAGTATGTGGAGAAGCTCTTATCAGAGCTAATGGAGGCTTCCAAGAAGAGAAGTGGCTTGCGTAGCACCGCTAAAAGTTGAATGATGGTTGAGGGCTGCAGCACTCCTCGCTGCAGTAGAAAGGGGAGTTTCTTTCCCTTAACTTTTTAATATCGAAACATTTTCTGAACTGTTGGTAAATTTTCTGGATAATTATTGGCATTGAGGGCAATGCCTGGTTTTAGTTGGGGGAGGGATTAAACCTTCTCCTATTTATCTTTATGCTTTTAATGCTTGTTTTCAGTTACTGCTCTGATTTTGTCTTCTCACATAAGTAGTAATTTTTGTTTCTAATAGCTTGGAAGAGGTTTGTAGTAGTTGTTGTAGCTGTTGTTTTTCAGTTACTGCTCTAAATTTTTGTATTTCAGTTACTGCTCTAAATTTTCTAGATAAATCTTGTAGTAGTTATTGTTTAAACATGTTGAACTTAAGATGATAAAGTTAGGTCCCCTTATCTTTGAGCACTTAGGGGTTTAGCCTGCTTTTGTGAGGAGCTTAAGATAATTTATATCTAGATGAGATTCTTAGCTGAGCTTTGTGCTTCTTTATGTAGTAGCTGCTGTTTAAACCTGCTGAGCTTAGGATGATATAGTTAGGTCTCCTTATCTTTTGAGCACTTAGGAGTTAGCCTACTGTTGTGAGGAGCTTAGGATGTTTTAAATCTACATGAGGTTCTTAGCTCTAGCTTTGTGCTTCTCTATCAGTTGGAGCAATACCCTGGTGTTAAAGAGATAAGTTTGGGGTTTTGCGTTGCTGCTAGGTTTGTTGTGGTTAGTGTTAAATAAATAAAGGTATTTATAGTTTTAATAACGATAAAAGAGTTCCATTGTCTTTAGGTGCTGAGTAACCGAGTGTTCTCATCATCAATGTTGGCATTCACGTCAAAAGGTGCCCAAAGATATGAGCTAGCTATAGCACCTCGATGCGTAAAAGTTAAGTAGCAACCTAGTCGGCTATACTGCTGAGTAGCCGGGTGCCTTCATCACCAATGTTGTCATTCACGTAAAAAGACAGTAATGGCTATTAGGGATTCTATCTACTTGCTTGAAAAAAATAATAATAATAACAAATATATATATATATATATATATATATATATATATAGAGAGAGAGAGAGAGAGAGAGAGAATATAATTTTTATAATGTTGATTGATTAGCCAAGCCTTCTTAGTTTGCAATGTCCTCAACCCCCTTGCTAAGTTAAATTGTTAAGTAATGCTCTTGTTTGTGCACTTTGTGCTTGGTGTTCTAATTGATGTTTAGCATTAGGTTAGAATAATAGAATCAATATTCTTAGGCTAGAAATATCTTTTGTCCCTTATTAATAGCAACTTGCCTTCTAGCACACATTCACTAGTGGGGATTAACTATATCCAAAGTCAGCATGGTTTAAATTTTTGTAGCCTTAGCAGGTTAGCCAGTTAAATTTAAGTTTTACTCTTATGTTAAGTACTTGAGCAGTTAGGTTTTAGTAATCTAGGTTTGCATCCCTCGGAATGAGTGATAATATAAGTTTTGCGGGTGTGATAACTCTATGAAAGTAGAGTTATATTAGCTCTTTTAGACCTATTTTATTGCTAGATGGGAGATGTTAGAGCTGATTTAGGTTATATTTAGGCTAGTTTTCTTATCTAGCAATTTAATTTTAGTTGCACTCGCCTGCTAGTAATTTTGAGGTTTTTAGAGTTAATTGATGCCTTAGGATTTATTGGTGTAGGACTTCTTGTTTGCTGGAGCTTTTAAGGAATGTAGCTTGCTCCGCTAAGTCCCTGGCCATTTAATGCCAGTGTAGAAGGTGGTCCGGTGTGTTTGGAGCATGTACAAAAATATGAAATGGGGAATATTGCGTTAGAGTTAGCTATCTAGGTGTCGTGGCGTCCGGCATTCATGGACGCCTTCCTCGCTTAGCACTCAACATGTGCCCTTCGAGCTAAGAGAAACCCTAAAAATTGATCATGGTATTTTAGGCTGTCCTCCATTTTTTGGGGGAGCGCAGAAAGAGGATATTCATTTCTTGGTAGACGTCAGAAGATGGCACGAAGCAGACTAGTGCCATAAAGAAGGACGAAGAAGACGACAATAGAAAAAGGAAGAAGAGAAGGAAGTAGACAAGGGAGTTATAATATTATTTTAATTCTCTCCTCCTTTCTTCCCATTTTTTCTCTCCTCCTTTCTTCCCATTTTTCATTATCTGTGTAATCTTTCTTCATACAAATTTTAATGTCAAAACCTATGTATCTGATGATTTGTGAGTTTGCCACCAAGCTCACCATGAGATAAACTGTTTGTGGCTAGCACGATAATGTAACTTTAGATTTTACTTTATCTTGTTAATCTAAGTTTTCTTGCTTGCTTATCTTACCATTTTGATTATCGTGTGTTAATGTCCATTGCTTTTAGTATCTAGCCAATGCTACTGGAAAAGAAGCTAGAATAATGCTTGATTGAGATTAATCTAGTGGAAAAACACAACCAGTACATAAGTTGAAAATACATAAGCATTTGATTCATGTAGACTTAGGTATATTTTCTTGTTGCATAGAAATATGGACAAGCCTTCTAACCGTTTAACCCAGGAGTTAATGGATTTTGCATACTTAGCTAAAGACTTTAGTTAAGAAGTTGGCCAAGGGATGCTTGATAATCATGCAACCAAAAGTTGTAGTGCCATAGAGCTTAGGTAATATTTTTGAAAAGCTACAGCTGAAAACTTAGTTTGATAAAGATAAGGTAAATGAAAAAGGAGTTGACCCATGCAAGCCCATTTATCTTGTTGAGATTCTTATGCATCTTGGTAGTTTTGTTGCAATTTTCTATCAGTAGGTATTTAAGTCTAATATATTCTCTAGAATTTAAATTTATATTCACATCGCACAACAGTACTTTACTATAGCACTATTTCACATCATAAACTTTGTTGCATTTTTACACTATAAGCTTTGTCCTCCCTGTGGGTTCGACACTCTTCTTATCATTTTATTACTTGATTGCGACAAATGCACTTACGCAGGACATCTTAATTGAGCATCAAGTTTTTGGCGCCATTGCCGAGGAGGATTAATGGTGTTTTGTACTTCTCTCTCTCTTTCCCACACTCTCTCTCCCCCCTCTCTCTCTCTCGCTATCTTGCTATTGACCTCTCTCTCTCCCTCTCACTCTCTCTCTTTCTTTCCCTCTCCCTCTCTCTATCACTCTCCCTCTCCCTCTTTCTGGCTCTCTCTCTCACTCACTCTCTCGCTCGCGCTCTCTATTCTTCCCTCTATGCTTGCATTCTGTCTCTTTCTCACTCTCTTCATCTCTCTCTCTCTCTCACACACACACACACACACACTCTATCTATCTATCTATGTCCCCCACCCACCTCTCTCTCTCATTCTCTATATCTTACTCATTTATCTCCCTCTCTATACTCATTATCTCCCCCTCTCTCTATCTATCTATCTCTCTCTTTCACTCTCCTTCTCTATCTTTCCCACCCTCTCTCTCTCTCTATCTTCCCCCTCTCTATCTCCTACTCCTTCTCTTTCTCTCTCTCCCCCTTCTATATCTATCTATCTATTTAAATATCTATCTATTTATCAATCTATCTATCTATCTCTATCTCTCTTTATCTCTATGTCCCTCATCCCTCTCTCTCTCACTCTCTCTCCCTCTCACTCTCTCTCACTCTCCCCCTCACTCTCTCTATTTCTCTCACTATCTCTGTCATTCTCTCTCTCGCTCTCTCTCTCCCTCTCTCTATCTGTCTCCCTCTCTATTGCTATCTCTCTCACCCTCTCCTTCCCTCTATCTCTCTCTCCCACCCTTTATCTCTCTCCATCCCTCTATCTCTCTCCCCCTCCCTATATCTCTCCCTCACTTGTCTCACTCTCCCTCTATCTCACTCTCCTTCTCTCTCTCGCTCTCTTTCTCCCCCCTCTCTCTCTCCCACCCTCTCCCTTTCTCCGTCTCTCTCACCCTCATTCTCACTCTATCCCTAACTCTCTCTCTCTTTCTCTCTCTCCCTCTCTCTCTCCTCCCTCTCTCTCCTTCTCTCTCTTTCCCTCTCTCTCCCCTCCCTCTCTCCCTCTCTCTCTTTCCCTCTCTCTCCTCCCACTCTCTCTCTTTCCCTCTCTCTCCCTCCTCTCTCTCTCTCTCTCACCCCTTTCTCTTCCTCTCTATGCCCCGTATCTCCGTCTCAATATTGCTCTCTCTCTCCCCCCTCTATATATATATATATCTACCTATCTATCTTTCAATCTCTCTCTCTCTATCTTCCTCCTCCCGTTCTCTCTCTCTCTCTTACTCTCTCTCCATCTCTCTTTCTCCCTCCCACTCTCTCACTCTCCCTCTCTCTCTTACACTCACTCTCTCTGTCACTTTCTCTCTCTCGCTCTCTCTCCCTCTCCCTCTCTATATCTCTCTCCCTCTCTCTCGCTCTCTCTCCCTTTCCCTCTTCTCTCTCTCTCTCCCTCCCTATCTCTCTCTCACTTGTCTCTCTCTCTCTCCCTCTCCCTCTCACCCTCTCTCTCACTCTCGCTCTCTCTCTCTCTCTCCCTCCCTCTCCCTTTCTCCCTCTCACCCTTCTTCTCTCTCTCCCTCTCACTCTCTCTATCTCTTCCATTCACTCTCTTTCTATCTCTCCCTCTCTCCCTATCTCTCTTTGACTCTCTTACTCTCTCTCACACACACACACACACACTCTTTCTCTCTCATGCTCTCTTTATCTCTCTCTCTCTCTCTCACTCTCAATCGCTCACTCTCTCTCAATCTCTCTGTCTATCTATCTATCTATCTCTCTATCATTATCTCTCTCACTCTCTCTGTCTCTCCCCCTCTCCCTCTCTCTCTCCCTCTCCGTCCCACAATCTCTCTCTCCCTCTCCATCTCTCCCTCTCACTTGTTCTCTCTCTCTCCCTCTCCCACTCTCCCTCTCTCTCACCCCCCACTCTCTCTCCCTCTCTCTCCTTCTCACACTCTCTCTCTCAATCTCTCTCTCCCTCTCTCTTGTTCCTTTCTCTACATCTCAACGCTCGCTAACTTCATGTCTCGCTCTCGCTCCTCTCTCTGTCTCTCTCTCTTTGTCTCCCTCTCTCTCTCAATTTCTCTCATTCTCTATCCTTCTCTCTCTCTCTTGCTCCTTTCTATTCCTCTCTATGCTCCCTATCTAACTCTCTCTCTTTTTCTTTGTCTCTCTCTCCCTCTCTCTTTCTTTCTATCTCTCTCTCCCCCTCTCTCTGTCTTTCTTTCTCTCTCTCACTCACACACTCACACACTCACACACTCTGTCTCTCTCTTCTCTCTCCATCTCTCTCCCTCCCACACTCTTTCTCTCCATCTCTCTCTCCCTCCCACACTCTCTCTCTCCATCTCTCTCTCCCTCCCACACTCTCTCTCTCCATCTCTCTCTCACACACACACTCTCTATCTCCCACTTCCCCTCTCTCTCTCTCTCCATCTTTCTCGGTCCCCTTCTCTCTCTCTCCCGCTCTATCTCTCTCTCTCATCATATCTTTATCACTCTCTCCCTCTCCCTCTAATTCTCTCCCTGTATCTCTCTCTATATCTCCCTCTATCTCTCTATCTCTATCTCACCCTCTCTCTTGTTCTCTCTCTCTTTCTCACTCTCTCTCCCCCTCTCTCTCCCTCCCTCTCCCTCCCTCCCTCTCTCTGTCTCTCTCCATCTCTCTCTCTCAATCTATCTATCTCTCTCCCTCCCTCGATCTCACCCTCTCTCTCTTTCTTTTTCAGCTTCTCCCTCTCTCTCTCTCTTAATCTCTCCCTCTATAACGCTCTCTTTATCTCACCCTCTCTCTTATTCTCTTAGTCTCTCTCTTGCTCCCTCTCACTCACTCTTTCCCTCTCTCTCTCCTCCTGTCTCTATCTCTCCCTCTATCTTTCATCTCTAATCTCACCCCCTCTTCTTATCATTTTTTTACTTGATTGTGACACATGCACTTGCGTAGGACATTTTAATTGAGCATCCGCCTTTTTTGGCGCCGTTGCCGGGGAGGATTAATGGTGCTTGGTGCTTCTCTTTCTCTCTTTCTCCCTCTCTCGCCCTCTCTCACTCTCTCCCTCTTTAACTCTATTTCTCACTCTCTCGCTATCTCGGTGTCAACCTCTCTCTCTCTAACTCTCTCTCTCTTTTTCTCCCTCACCCTCTCCCTCTCCCTCTATCTATCCCTCACCCTCTCCCTCTCTCTCGCTCTCTCTCCCTCTCCCACACTCTCTCTCTCTCTCTCTCTTTCGCCCTCTCCCTCTATCTATCCCTCTCCCTCTCTCTCGCTCTCTCTCTCCCTCTCCCACTCTCTCTCCATCTCTCTCCGTCCCACTCTCAATCTCTCTCTCTCACACACACACAAACACTCTCCCTCTTTCTCTCCCTCTCTCTCACTCTCCCACTCTCTATCTCTCTCCCTGTCTCTCCCAGTCTCACTCTCCTTCTCTCTCTCCTTCTCTTTCTCTCTCAATCTCTCTCTCACTCCCTTTCCCTTTTTCCCCCTCTTCGTCGCTCTCTTTCTCTCTCTCCCTCTCAACCTCACTCTCTCTCACTCTTTCTCTTTTTCTCTATCTCTCTCCCTCTCTCTTTCTCTCTCTCTCTATATATATATCCCTCCGTCTCTCCTCTCTCTCCCTCTCTCTCAATCTATCTATCTCTCTCCGTCCCTCGATCTCACCCTCTCTCTCTCTTTTTCTCTCTCCCTCTATCTCTATCTCTCCTCATCTCTCCATCTATGTCGATCTCTCTATCTCACCCTTTCTCTTATTCTCTCAGTCTCTCTCTTGCTCCCTCTTGCTCCCTCTCACTCTCTCTCCCTCTCTCTCCCTCTCTCTCTCGTTCTCTCTCTCAATCTCCCTCTCTCTCTATCTATCCATCTATCTCTCCCTCTATATTTCATCTCTATCTCACCCCCTCTTCTTATCATTTTATTACTTGATTGAGACACGTGCACTTGCGTAGGACATTTTAATTGAGCATCACGTTTTTAGCGTCGTTGTCGGGGAGGATTAATGGTGCTTTGTGCTTCTCTCGCCCTCTCTCACTCTCTCGCCCTCTCTCACTCTCTCCCTCTTTAACTCTATTTCTCACTCTCTCGCTATCTCAGTATCGACCTCTCTTTCTCTATCTCTCTCTCTCCCTCTCCCTCTTTCTATCCCTCTCCCTCTCCCTCACTCTCGCTCTCTCTCTCCCTCTCCCACTATCTCTCCATCTCTCTCTCCATCCCACTCTCTCTCACACACACATTCTCCCTCTATCTCTCCCTCTCTCTAACTCTCTCTGTCTCTCTCTCCCTATCCCTCTCTATCTCTCTCCCTCCCCCTCTCTCTCGCTCTCTCTCTTCCTCTCCCTCTCTCTATCTCTCCCTCCGACCCTCTCTGCCCCTCTCTCTCCCCTTCTATCTCTCTCAATCTCTCCTTCACTCCCTCATTGTCCCCCCTCTCTCTCACTCTATTTCTCTATCTCTCTCTCCCTGTATCTCTCCCTCTCTCGTTCTCTCTCTATCTATCTCTCCCTCTATGTCTCTCTCGATCTCATCCTCACTCTTATTCCCTCTCTCTCTCCCTCCTTCTTTCCTTCTCTCTCATTCTCTATCTCTCTCTCTCCCTCCCCCTCCCCCCTCACACACTCTCTCTCTGTCTCTCTGTCCCTCCCTCTCTCCCCCTATCTCCCTCTCTCTTTCCCTCTCTCTCTCCCCATCTCTCTCTCTCTCTCTCACACACACACGTACTCTCCCCCACACACACGCGCTCTCTCTTCCTCTCTCTATCTCTCTCTCCCCTTCTCGCTCTCCCTCCCTCTTTATCTCTCCCATTATCTCTCTCTCTGTATCTCTCTCTCTCTCTTGTGATATCTCTCTCTCTTGTGATATCTTTCTCTATCTCTCTCCCTCTCTCCATCTTTCCCTCTCTCTTTCTTCTTCTTCTTCTCTCTCTCTCTCTTTCTCCCTCTATCTTTCTCCCTTTCACTCCCTCTCTCCCTATCTTTCTCTCTTTGTCTCTCTCTTATTCTCCATCTCTCTCTCTTTCTCTTTCTTCCTCTCCCCCTCTCTCTCCCTCATTCTATCTCACCCTCTCCCTCTCTCTCTCTCTTTCTCGCTCTCAATCTTTCCCCCTTCTCACCCTCTCGCTCACTCTTAATCTCTTTCTCCCTCTCTATCTCTCTCTCTCTCTTTATACACACACACACACAGATATATATATATATATATATATCCCTCTATCTCTCTATCTCTCCATCACCCATCCCTCTTGTTCTCTCTCTCTCCCTCTCTCTCTCTCCCTCTCTCTCTCTCCCTCTCTCTCTCCTTCTCTATCTCTCTCTCTATCTCTCCCTTTCACTTGTTCCCTCTCTCTTTCTCCCTCTCCCTCTATCTACCTCTCAATCTCTCTTTCTGTCTCTCTCTGTCTCTCTCTCACTCTCTTTCTCTCACTCACTCTCTCCCTCTCCTTCCCTCTATCTCTCTCTATCTATCTCTCCCTCTCACTTATTTTGTCTCTCCCCCCCTCTCACTCTCCTTCTCTCTCTCTCCCTCTTCCTCTCTCTCTCTCTCTGTATTCCTTTGTATCTCTTTGTCTCTCTCTCTGTATTCCTATGTATCTCTCTTTTTCTCTCTCTCTCCCCTACCTCTCTTCCCCTCTCTCTCTTCTCTCTCTCTTCTCTCTATCCCCCTCTACCGCCCTTCCTCTCTCTCTGTCTCTCTCTTTTTCCCTCTCTTTCTCTTTGACCCCCATCTCTCTCTATCTCGCCCTCTCACTTGTTCTTGTCTCTCCCTCTCCCTCTCTCTCTATCTGCCTCTATATCTCTCTTTCTCTCTCTTCCTCTCTTTCTCTCTCTCTCTCTCTCTCTTGTGATCTCTCTCTCTCTCTCACACACACTCTTTCTCCCCCTCTCTTCCCCTCTCTCTCACCATTTTTCTCTATCTCTCTATCTCCCTCTCTCTTTCTTTCTCCCTCTATATCTCTCTCTCTTTCTCTCTTTCTTTCTCTTTCTTCCTCCCCCCTCTCTATCATTCCCTCTCACTTGTTCTCTCTCTCTCTCTCTCACTCTCCGTCTCCCTCTCTCTCCCTGTCTCCCTCTCTATTTCTCTATCTCCCTCTCCCTCCCTATATATCTTTCTTTATCTCTCCCTCTCACTTGTATATATATATCTCCCACTCCCCCACTCTCTCCTTCTCACACTCTCCATCTCAATCTCTCTCTCCTTCTCTCTCTCTCTCTGTCACTCTCACTCTCTCTCTGTCCCTCTCTCTGTCTCTCTCTCTCTCTCTCTCTCGAGCCTTTCTCTACGTCTCTATGCCCGTTATCTCCCAATCTCACTTTTGTTCTCTCTCTCTCTATCTCTCTCTTCTCTCTCTCTCTCTTTCTCCTTTATCTCCCTCTTTATGCTCCATATTTACCTCTCCCTCTCACTCTCTCCCTCTCTCTATCTCTCCCTCTTAATCTATCTATCTGTCTTTTAATCTCTATCTCTCTCTTGCTCTCTATCTATCACTTCCTCCTTCCCCTCTCTCTTGCTCTCTCCCCCTTTCTCCCTCTCTCTATCTCGCTCTCTCTATATTTGTCTTTCTCTCTCTCCCTCACTCTCTCTCTTGCTCTCACTCTCTCTCTTGCTCTCACTCTCTCTCTCTCACACACACACACACACACTCTATCTCTCTCTCTCTCCCTCTCACTCTCCATCTCTCTCTCCACCTCTCATTCTCTCTCCCACTTTCTCTCTCCCTTTCTATCTCTCTCTCTCTCACTCTTACTGTCTCTCTCGTGATATCTCTCTCTATCTCTATCTCCCTATTTCTCTCCCTCTCTCTCCTTCTTCTTCTCCCTCTCTCTCTCTCACTCACCCTATTTCTCTCCCTCTCTCTCCTTCTTCTTCTTCTTCTCCCTCTCTCTCTCTCACTCACCCTCCCTCTATTTCTCTCTTTCTCCATCTCTCCCCCTCT
The DNA here is from genome assembly GCA_003255025.1 of Datisca glomerata. NCBI lineage: Eukaryota > Viridiplantae > Streptophyta > Magnoliopsida > Cucurbitales > Datiscaceae > Datisca > Datisca glomerata. Next base: position 620,475 of record QANY01003681.1, read on the forward strand.
ATCTCTCTATCTCGCT
>QANY01003681.1:622990-689092 GCA_003255025.1 Datisca glomerata
CACCCTCCCTCTCTTTCTCTCTTTCTCCTTCTATCCCCCCTTCTCTTTCTCTCTTTCTATCTATCTCACCCTCTCTCTTGTTCTCTCTCTCGCTCTCTCTCTCGCTCTCTCTCCCCCCTCTCTCTGTATCTCTCTTTCTCCCTCTCCCTCTCCATCTCTCTCTCTCCACCTCTCCCTCTCTCTCCCACTTTCTCTCTCCCCTTCTATCTCTCTATCTCGCTCTCATTGTCTCTCTCGTGATATCTCTCTCTATTTCTCTCCGTCTCTCTCCTTCTTCTTCTTCCTCTCTCTATCTCTCTCTCTCACTCACCCTCCGTCTCTTTCTCTCTTTCTCCCTCTCTCCCCCTCTATCTCTTTCTCTCTCTCTCTTTCTCTCTCTCTTTCTATCTATCTCACCCTCTCTCCCCTCTCCCCCTCTCTCTATGTATCTCTCTCCCTCTCTCCCTCTCTCTCTCCCTTTCTCTTTGTCTCTCTCTTTCTCTCCATCTCTCTCTCACTCCATCTCTCTCTCTTGCTCTCACTCTCTCTCTCTCTCTCACACACACACACACACACACACACACACATTCCCTCTCCCCCACTCACTCCCCCTCTGCCNCCCTCATCTCCCTCTCTCCCTCTTTCTCTCCCCCTCTCTCTCTTATGATATCTCTCTATTTAGCTATCTCTCTCTCTCCCTCACTCCCTCTCTTTATCTTCTTCTCTCTCTCTCTTTCGCTCTCTCTCATTCTCTCCATCTCTCTATCTCTCTCAATCTCCCTCTCTTTCGCTCTATCTCTCCCTCTCCCTCTCACTATCTCTCTCCCTCTCCCTCCCTCTCACTCTCTATCTCTTGCGATATCTCTCTCTCTCAGTCTCTCTCTTGCTCCTTTCTCTACATCTCTATGCTCCCTATCTTCCTATCCCGCTCTCACATACTCTCTCTCATTGACTATGTCTCCGTCTCTCTCTCTCGCTCTCTCTCTCTCTCTCTCTATCTCCCTCACTCGCTCTCTCTCTCGCTCTCTCTCTCTATCTCCCTCACTTGCTCTCTCTCTCGTCCTCTCTCCTTAGTCCTTTCTTTCCCTCTCGATGCTTCCTATCTACCTCTCTCTCTTGCTCTCTCTCTCCCTCTCTATCTACCATTATATCTAATTATCTATCTATCTATCTCTCTCTATCATTATCTCTCTCTCTCTTTCTCTATATCTCCCTCCCCATCCTCTCTCTCTCTTTCTCTCTTTCTCTCTTTTTCCCACTAATTCCCCTTCCCTTTCCCTCCGGCTCCCTCTCTCCCTTTCTCTCTCTTGTTCTCACTCTCACTCTCAAACACTCACACTCTCTCAATCTCTCATCCTCTCTCTCCCTCTCTCTCTCACTCTCCCTCTCTCTCTCTCTCTCCCCTCTACCTATCTTCCTCTCTCTCCTCTACCTATCTTCCTATCTATTCCTCTCTCCCTCTCCCTTTCTCTCTCCTTGTCCCCTCATCTCTCCCCCCTCTCCCCCTCTCTCTATCTCTCCATCTCTCTCTCCCACTCTCTCTCACGCTCTCCTTCTCTCTCCCTCTCTCTCGCTCTGTCTTTCTCCCTTTCAATCTCTCTCCCTCGCTCTCTCTCTTTCTCCTTTTCAATCTGTCTCTCTCCCTCACTCTCTCTCTCACTCTCTCTTTCTCCCATTCCATCTCTCCCCCCTCTCTCTCTTCCTTTCCCCTCTCTATTTCTCCCTCCCTCTCAATTGGTCACTTTCCCTTTCTCTCTGTTTGTCTCTCTCGCTCTCTTTCCCTTTCTTTAACTCTATCCATCTCCCTCTCTCTTGATTTCTCTCTCCCTCTCAATTGTTCTCTTTCCCTTTCTCTCTTTCTCTCTCTGTTTGTCTCTCTCGCTCTCTTTCTCTTTCTTTATCTCTCTCCATCTCCCTCTCTCTTGCTTTCTCTCTCTCTCTCTCTCCCATCTCTCTCTCTCTTGTCGCTCTCTCTCCCACTCTCTCTGTCTCCCTCACTCTCTCTTTCATTCTCTCACTCTTGCTCCTTTCTCTCCCTCTCTATGCCCCCGACTATTTATGGTATTTAGGTATTTCTCAGACATTTTGTATTACTGAATTTAATGAATAAATAAAAGGTTTCCTTTAATTAAAGAAAGAGGTGTCTTCCAGACAAACTCTTCTGAAATAGTTCAGAGCGTTATTCATAGTCTTAAGATCGACTTGGCAATCGAATCTGATTACGGCTATTATTTTGAACCAATGGATGCCGATCTTGGGGCATGGGAGTGGAGACTCAAACGGTTAACCTAGACATGTTATGGAACATGTTGAATAGACCGGTAACAAATTAGTTTAGAGCAAAAACTGTTTACCGAGCTCTAAATATAATTGTTACACTTTAAAGGTATTTTCCTAATTACCTTAATCCCGAAGTGAATACGTAGCTTGACTTAGTTACTTGCAATTTTTGATATGTTAAATGAGTGAGTTTGAATTGGCGAACAATATATCGGTTGTTGGGATCGTAATTCAACTATGTTGAAGTTACGTGAATCACATATATGGAAATTTGTGGTTGGATTGTAAAAAGAACAATATCACCTTATGTTTTATTGATTAGTGTGTGAATAAATAAATTGGTCTGGTATTCAATGAATTGAGTTATTCTTTAAGACTTGTGAATTATACAAGACAATTCACTATTATGTATTTCTTATTCACAGTCAATAAAAGAGTTAAGAAAATAATAATAATAAGAGTTAAATGGTAATTTTATATCCCCGCTATTGTTAATGATATTCATGATGGCTAATATGTTAAAATAGTCTGTAGACCGTGAAATAAAAGAGTTTATTTGCGCCAGTAGAAAATGTAGCGTGCATGAATCGAGAGTTTATTCGGCATCGAATCTATAGTGAAGTCGTATGATGTCAGGATTAAATAGGTCAGGAATTTATAGAGATAAATTCGCCAAGTATTTGAGTCCTATATTTTTTCATGTGGGTCCATTAGGTTTTAGGAATAAGTCATGTGAACAGAAATAGAATAAACATTATCAGTTGGACCAAAACATATTTTGGTGTCAATGTGTATTTCCTACACTCATATATAATGAGTGTTGTTACTTAATTAGTTAAATGTGATTAATTGTATTGAAATTAATTTATTTATTATTTTCTAATTATTAGATAATTAGTAAATAAAAAAATTAATTAATTAATTGATAGAGATCAATTAGATTTATCAATTGGATTGANCGCGTTGCCGCCGACTTCTAAATTGAAGGAATAAGAATTTGATTTTTTTTATTCAATCATTTTGAGAGCCCGCACTCAGTTCCTAAACAAATTATCACAGAGATGTATTCTGAAATTAACGAGTGGTTATTGGTGCGAAGAAAATTTTGGGATTTTGTTCTTGAAAATCAAGCTTGAAGATTTGGATCTTAAAGTTTGAAAAATGTGAAGAACAAATACTAGGATTCCACCAATTCAGAAAATCTCCGATACATCGCAAAGGTGAAAATCGTTTCAAACTTTTTCTATTCGTTTCAATATCTGATATGCATGATCATTGTTGTTTTAGTTTTTAATTATTCAATTCGATTACATAAGTTTTAGAAAAAATTGATATTCCACTCACGAACCGTTTGTGGTTCAAACTTATTTTTCTTTAATTTTAAAACCACTAATCCAATAGGCCCACCAACCACTTACTTTTTCTTCATTTTTAGTACTTTTCTTACATAGTATCAAATCAAATGTTAATTCATTTATCTTCAACACTCAACCTCCATATTTATTAATATTTAAATAAATATATAAAATTACATATATTACATGTGTAGTGTACACGATGATTACACTATCGTCGTGTAGTCATCATGTACATTACACAATGGATACACATGCATCGTCTAGCCATCCTGTAGATTACATGATGGGTACACATGCGTCGTGTAGCCATCCTATAAATTACACGATGGGTACACAAGCGTCGTGTACCCCCCTCTCTCTCGACATTCTCTCTCTTTCTAAGCATTCTCTCTCACCACGCTCTACGTTTTGTCTTCTCTCTACGTTCTCTCTTAAAATTAACAAAACTTATAAGAATTAACAAAACTCATTAAACTTAACAAATGTTAACAGAATCCATTAAAATAACAAAATTAATTTTGTTGTGTTCAGTTCTGGAGAAAATGAGTTTCTAGGAGAGAGAAGATGAATATAGAAGATGAAGAGAGTGTGTGGGCTAGTATGTGAGAAGGGCAATGGGAAAAAAATAGAAAAAGTGAAGAAACTGTGAGCCTAGAGTTAGGATAAATAAAAATTAGGCCAATGATATAATTTTATAAAATGTTTTATCAAATAGTATAATTTTAAAAAAAAACTCAAATTGGTATCCGTAGTAATAGGGGAAATCACAGCGGATGTTGATGGGTTAGGGGACTATTTTAATTACTATCATTTAACCGTACCTACACATCATTCAAATTCTAAGAATTCATTTAACAATATCGAGAAAAAATGGTCCCAAATATGGCCCATTAAAGCAACTAAGAAAAAATCATCTTTTTATGATTACTACATTCCCCATATATGTTTATGATACATAACAAAATGACTAATAAAAAAGAATTCTGCTTATTTTATACGCTCTCAAAATCTCAACATAATTAGCTCTTCAATAAAAATTTGATTTATAATTTTTTTTACCATTTTGCATGGCGTCGACTCATGTACATATTTCTATTTCCCTAATTATTAATCTAAAAACAGTCAAAATATAATCGAAACATTGCGACAGAAAAGAAGTACATGTATGCCGAAACAAAATTGAACAAAATTGAGGCTACCGAGTGTACATATATAGCCAAACAAAAGTGAGGCTAACGAAACAAACTGAAATAAATTAAACAACGCAGAGCAAAGAAAGAAAAAGAAAAAAGGAGATTAGAGAAGATGAAAGGATTAAGAGCAGAAGGGACATCGTTGCAGAGGTTCTGGCAGAATGAGGTGAATGAAATGGCCAAAACAATTGGAGTAGAAAAGAAAAGGAGGGTCATGATCGAAGTTGAGAAAGGGAGAATAGCAGCCAAAGCATTGCCCAGTTAGCTCAAACCACTTATTATTCAAATGGTAAAGACCTCCTCCCAGGTTCACTCTTGTTCTTAGATCTATTACTATCCATCCTGTCTCTCTGTTTTCGTAATATAACACCTCATTCTGCAACACACAAACACATTCACATCATTCAAAATATACAGAGCACTACAATAAGTTGATCAAATAAGTCTAGATAGATAGATACAGAGAGATAGCAAACAAAGAATACAAACTCTGAAATCAAAGCAGCGTTCCCAAGGGAAAGGAACAGCATTTTCAGGACTACTGAGGAGGAAATTCCAAAGTGAAGAATCCATTAAAACACAATATGATCTTTGTGAGACTTACGATCTTCGTGAGAGAGGAGTTTGGTGGGCAAATTAAGGCTTAAGCCTTATGGTACTTATATAGAAGTAAGATAAATCATCGGATGGTAAACTTAGCTATCACTTTTTTTATGAGTAATTTTAGACCGTTCAAGTTATAAAACATATTTTTATCGATCACTAAATATATCAATCATTTGTAAGTTGTTATTTTATCAGTTATTAAATACTCTTTGTTATATATGACGCTATTTTGTAACACATTTGACATTGTAGTTTCACTCTCTTAGATTTATTTTTACGCGATTGTTAAGTTTTTCCATCATCTTATATCTTTGTATAAATTTTGAATTTAACAGGACTTGCATGGATATCTCATTCCATCATTATTGGCAAAGTGATGTCAATCTACATTTTATGTTCAATTCTTATTATTTCATAATATCATAGTTTGTAATATTAAATACATTTTCTAATTTTATTTTAGAATAGTGGCACCCTTAAAAGGAAGTTGTGAGAGTGTTATAGTAGAACATTAATATTAATCATTAGGATAGTTTGTTTCTTTGTGAAATTAGAACGAATCAGTTACAGAAATAATTAAAAAAAATCCAAAAACAACATATAGTTTGTTGGCAAGCGCATGAAACTTAATACATATATATATTTTTTGTCAATTGACAAATAGGGATCTGAAATTAATACATTCTTCTTAGTTTGGTTACCGTTAGGCTCTATATCCATAACCTTTGTGAAGCTTTAAACTTTGAACCAAAAAAAAAACTTTAAGAAGTTTTATTGGCAGGATAGAAGTTTTTCTACATTTCACCTGCCAAACTACAAAGAAATTTTTTTTTCTATGTCGTAGCCTAACGGCAGATGATCTAGATTCATTATTGCAGTATCTAGAAAGATATGTAAACAAGAATGAATACTTTAATTCAAAAATGTATCAAATAGATATGTGGCAATAAAATAAATGGTTCCAAATTTCCATCTGTAGAGCATGTAATGAATACATGGATCGCTTTAGTTAAGGTAAAGCAATTATAACCAATTTGTACAGACGCAAAACAAAATAACCATCTTACCTGTGACTTTTCTTTTGCTATTTCCTTCTCCCCTCCCCTATCCTCTCTTCTTTCCCCTTCTCCTTTCCTTTTTCCCTTTTCTTCTTCTGCTCTCCTCTCTTCTCTCCTCACCTGCTACTCTTTTCTTTTTCTCTTTCTTTCCCCTTCTCCTTAGTACTTTCATTTCCTTTCTGGTCTTCTCCGTTTCCCCTACCTCCTGGTTCTCTTTTTCTTCCTTTTTCTTTCCCCTTCTCCTTTGTTTTTCCCCTGCCCATCTCCCCTGTTCTCTCCCGATCTTCTCCATCCCTCCTCCTTTTCTTTGTTTTTTTGTCCGTTCTGCTTCTGTGTAGACGTTCTCCTTCTGATCTGGAAGGTTTTGTTTATACCTGGTTTGTGTAGGTTTTGCCTCCTCTAAATCATTGCCATGGAGAATTTTCTCTTTAGATCTAGTCTCAATTGAGTTTTTAGGGTTTGATTTGGGTACGGCACATCCTGGAGTATCCAAACTTGTTCAAGATTTTTGTCATGCGAATAAGCTTTTCAGTGCTAGGGGGTCGAACAATGATTGGTTGGTGGAGGATCTTCAGAACGAGCCGATTGAACTCTATCTTATGTACTAGTTATTGTTTCCCTCCATGTATGTTAGTATGTTTTTATTGGTCTATTTTAGCATTTGTAATGGTTTATTTATATTTAGATCTGTTAATTTTATTCCGGATTTTGGATCGTTTGTAACTTTGTCATTTTAATGAAATTGTACATTTATCTTAAAAAAAATCTTTGATATGTCGAAGCTTACTTATTTACATCACAATGAAATCGTTTGATGGGATGTAATAACTAATTTGAGATGACCCTATTCAACGATCACAATGAGTTTTGACAGATTATTTAAGTGTTTTGTAATACCCAAACCCAACATAAAGGGATATTTTCATAAAATTGATTTAAAAGATAATGTGATTTAAAAAAGGAATTATTTATAATTTTTGTAAAACTATTTTAATTAGGTATGATTTTTTTTAAAGTTTGATTTTTTAAGAAAAGTTTTAGTATATAATTTTAAAATTCACTCACATTATATATATATTACACTCAAGTATAACCTCTCTCAACTGTCTCCCCCACTCTCTCATTTTTTTAGGCCAGTTCTATTTGGGCCGACTCTTTACCATCACGAGTCGAGCCATTCTTTTTTTTTTTCAACCCAAACAGCCAATCAATTTTGGTCTCCCCCACTCGTTTTTTGTTTCTAGTCGGGACAAAAAATCATTTTCCTTTCTTTATCTAAGCAAACCCCTTGAAATCATCGAAACCTATGTTCTCCCTCTTTCTCTACCTCACCCACATCATATGTTTACATACGCCTAAAGAAAAATCCTAAGCTAACATTGTCAAGTACCCCATATCTCTGACTCTCACTGTTCATCTCTCTAATTTTCTGGCGGCCCCAACGAAAACCACTTCTCCCTTTTTAATGTCTATGTTCTCTCCGTGTCTTCTTTTCTTCTTTCTACTTGTTCCTACGTCTCCATCGCTGCTGTTAGCATCTCCTCCGGTGAGTTCTTCTCCCTTTAGTTATTCCTCTTATTTTGCTTTCTTTTGATTTTCGGTTCTTTCCTCTCTCTCTCTCTCTCTGCTTCCTCTTCGTCTCTCTCTTGCTCTCTTTCTATTTCTTTTCTTTTTCTTCTTTTATGCCTTTGTTGCTCTCTCTCCCTCTCATCGTTTCTCTCTCTCTCTCTTTCACTTTTCTCTCGGTCTCCCTCTCTCGATGTTTCTCTTTATTCTCGGTCTCTCTATCTCTCGCTCTCTCTCTCTCTCTCTTTTTGTTCTCTCTCTAACTCTCGTTCTCTCTATCTCTCGTTCTCTTTGCCTCTCTCTCTCCCCCTCTCTTTGCTTCTGCCATCACTGGTGATTTTCCATCGCTGGCAAAATCCCTCCCCTTTTCTTTGTCTCTGTTTTTCGTTCTACAATTGGGAATTGCCATCAAGTTGGTTCTGTCCCAAACCGGTCAAACCGGACCGGCTCATTTTTACCGAACCGGATTGAACCGTTTGACCAAAAAAGTTATCATTTGATTCATGTCCCTAAGCATTGTTTTCTGACCTCGTTCTGACCCTACATTGTGTAGATGCAAAAGTGTCACATGGGTGAGGTGCAAAAGTGATCTAGTCCTAGCTTGTGAGCGGAACAACGCATGAGAATGTCGGGGAGGACGCCAGGAGGTGAAGGGGGAGCACTCTAGGCACTCAAGAACAGTGACAAATTCTTGCTCTCTCTCTCTCTCTGTCTCTCTCTCCAGAAGTGGGAGTTCGTCATTCTAGAAATGGGAGCTTCTCTCACTAAATTTTCAATCCTCCTCAAATGAATGAGGAGTCCTCCTTTTATAGCTAAACAAAAGGAGGGAGACCATTGCAACTCATCCCTTGATTAGTTGCAAGCCCGTCAATCAAATCACGCCACCTAAGCTGATTGATCATGCTTAGGTGAGTAAGAGAAGGATTACACATGAGCCAATCGGGTGGCGCCACGTTGGTCTGTGTAATGACCATGATCTAGGAAGAACATGCCTAGCCGATGAGGCGCGACGACAGTGTTCACCAACACCTCCACTACAAAGGTTCTCTTAAACAAAACCCTTCCCCAAGGTAGGAGGGTAACACACCCTCAATGTCTAGAGTTGTCGTACCGAGGAGGTATGTCCCCCGTCCAGTACAACATAGCCTCGCCCCTAATCCTGCCATTCCATAGCCTCCCAGGCAACCATACGTCCACCCAAGTTTTTGTCACTTGACTTGGTGGTTTGTGATGTGATGACTCGTTGTGGTAGTGTAGCGGTGTGTCTATAAGTTGCATTACGGAGGGTGATCAATGCACCTCCATGGTACACCCATGAGGCTGACATCAATGGTGCTACCATGGGGGTGACATCAATGGTGCTATCGTAGGGGTGAGACCCCATGGTGCTGCCATGGGGATGACCCCCATGGGTACCTCTGTGGTGACACCTCAAGGGGTGTACCTCGGTGGTAGCACCCCACGCTATGCACCTCAGTGGCGGCACCCCAAGGGGTGCACCTCAACGGTGACAATCCATGGTACGTCCTTGGTGGGGACACTCCTGATACGCTGTAAGAGTTGCGCTTTACGGGTAGTCAACGTTGAGGTCGTCAACCCTCATGTACATTTAGTCCCCTGTGCAAGCACGTGGTGAATGCGGGATGCGTCGATCCGCCATGCCCAATGTGCCTCCCTTGCGTGGTTGTAGGAATTTCCATGTTACATGATGTCAAATTTATAAGATAAATTTTTGTCATGCAAATTTTGAAAAAAATTCAATTTTTTTTTGAATTTTTTTAGGAGTCCCCACTCTCTTCTCCCTCTTCTGAAAAGAAAAAATATAGTCGAGTGGTGACATGAAATAGGGCGAACGTGATCGAGCTCGACTGGCAGCATGGGCCTTGGCCAGCATGCCGCCACTGAGGCTCAATGGCGGCTTCCAAGCATGCTTGGCCCATCTAAGCATGCTTGGCCAGCATGGGTGTTCTCGCTGCTTCATGTCGCCACTCGACTCGATGGGTGTTCTCATTGGAGAAATTATGTACAAGCCCGATTACTCTTCATTGTGCTCACAGGGGACTAAATGTACATGAGGGTTGACGACCTCAACGTTGACTATCCGCAAAGTGTAACTCCACAAGGACGTACCATGGAATGTCACCGCTGAGGTACACCCCTTGGGGTGCCATCACCGAGGTGCACCCCTTGAGGTGCCGCCACTGAGGCACCCATGGGGGTCGTCCCCATAGCAGCACCATGAGAAATTGTCACCCTTACGATAGCACCATTGATGTCACCCCCATGATAGCACCATTGATGTCACCCTCATGGGTGTACCATGGAGGTGCATTGATCACCCTTCGTAATGCAACTTGTAGACACACCGCTACATAGGGGTGTAAGAAAAACCGTTGAAACCGACAGAACCGGACTGAATCGATGCGGTTCGGTCGGTCTCAACGTTTTAGATGGTTCGGTTCAGTCCCTGATATGTGATAAGTCCACGGTTTGGTTCGGTCTATGGTTTTTATAAAAAAACCGCACCAAACCGAACCGTATATTCAATATATTAAGAGATTTTCACAATACCCTAACCGTAATCCATAAATATTTTCGCCACTTCCTTACTCTCTTTCTCATACTCGTTTGTATTTTGTTTTTTTGCCTTATGAATTTTCTGATGCTTATGAGGATTTTATTGTTTTCTGATTTTATATATAATCTATTAATAGAACGTTGGATTAGAATGATCTCAATTATTTCTTCTCTATTTCCACACGAAAATTTACGTTTTCAGGAAATTGTTCAAACTAAGTCTTGTTTGTTTTCAATAGAACTTATTCTGTTTATTTTACAAGGTTGAATTGGTTTGGTGCGGTTTAGAAAAAATTTTGATGGATGGGTTCGACGAGGTTTCTTCATTCTGACATGTTCGGTTCAGTTCCTATTTTTGATAAACTGCATTCCCGGTACGGTTTGTTAAAACACCATATATCGCACTGAATCGAACCGCTTACACCCCTACCACTACACTACCACAACAAGTCATCACATCACAAACCATAAAGTCAAGTGACAAAGACTTAGGTGGACTTATGGATGTCTGAGAACGTTCCAGAGGCTATGGACTGGCAGGATTGGGGGCGAGGCTACGTTGTACTGGACGGGGGACATACCTCCTCGGTACGACCACTCTAGACATTGAGAAGTGTGCTACCCTCCCACCTTGGGGAGGGGTTTGGTTTGAGAGAACTTTTATAGAAGAGGTGTTGGGTGAACACCGTCGTCACGCCTCATCGACTAGGCGTGTTCTCCCTAGATCATGGTCATTACACTAAGACCCACGTGGCGCCACCCGATTGGCTCATGTGTAATTCTCCTCTTACTCACCTAAGCATGATCAATCAGCTTAGGTGGCGCGATCCAATTGGAGGACTGGCAACTAATTAAGAGATTAGTTGCAATGGTCTCCTCCTCCTTTTGTTCATCTACAAAAGAGGGACTCCTCCTTCATTTGAGAAGGATTGAGAAATTTAGAGAAAGAAGTTCCCACTTTAGAGAGAAGCTCCCATTTCAAGAGTGAGAAACTCTCACTTCTAGAGAGAGAGAAAACATTTGTCACCACCCCTAAGTGTCTAGAGTGCTCCCCCTTCACCTCCCGACGTCCTCCTCGACGTTCTCAGGCGTTGTTCCGGTCACGAGCTAGGACTAGACCACTCTTGCACCTCACTGACGTGACACCTTTACATCTATATCTGGCGACTCCACTAGGGAGTGGTTTGTCACTCTAGCGAAGGACCATTATGGTCAGACGTGCAAAGGGAAGAGCAATTCTGTTGCACACGAAGGGAGATCAGCCCATACTCAATGAGAAGCGTGGACAAGAAAAGGAGAACACTTCACACGAGATGCAACCAAGCACAGTTCAAGAGCAAGTCGAAGCTATCTGGGAGCTTCAAGCTTCCAACGTTAAGATGAGGAGAGTCATTGATACATTAAACTCATACATCAGTGCCACCACAACACAACACTCAAAGGACATCATCATCCCCGTCATTGGACCCAAACAATGTCGTCACCTAAATCAAGCTTTCCCAACCCTGCATCAGTAGCAAGAACACCCACGTGATAGCCTAGCTCGTGATCAGAACAACGCCTGAGAACGTCGGGGAGGATGCTGGGAGGTGAAGGGGGAGCACTCTAGACACTTAAGGGTGGTGACAAATGCTTGTTCTCTTTCTTTAGAAGTGGGAGTTCCTCACTCTAGAAATAGGAGCTTCTCTCTCTAAATTTCTCATCTCTTGACACCCCAATGGAGTCGCCAAATGTAGATGTAAGGGTGTCACATGGGTAAGGTGTAAGAGTGGTCTAGTCCTAGCTCGTGACTGAAAAAATGCCTGAGAACGTCCGGGAGGATGCCGGGAGGTGAAGGGGGAGCACTCTAGACACTCAAGAGTGGTGACAAATGCTTGCTCTCTCTAGAAGTGGGAGTTTCTCACTCTAGAAATGGGAGCTTCTCTCTCTAAAGTGGGAGCTTCTCTCTCTAAATTTCCCATCTCTTGACTCCCCAATGGAGTCGCCAGATGTAGATGCAAGGGTGTCACATGGGTGAGGTGCAGGAGTGGTCTAGTCCTAGCTCGTGACCGGAACAACACCTGAGAATGTCGGGGAGGACACCGGGAGGTGAAGAGGGAGCACTCTAGACACTTAAGGGTGGTGACAAATTTTTGTTTTCTCTCTCTCTCTAGAAGTGGGAGTTTCTCACTCTAGAAATGAGAACTTTTCTCTCTAAAGTGGAAGCTTCTCTCTCTAAATTTCCCAATTCCCTTAAATGAAGGAGGAGCCCTCCTTTTATAGGTGAACAAAAGGAAGGGGGACCATTACAACTAATCCCTTGATTAGTTGCAAGCTCGTCAATCAAATCGTGCCACCTAAGCTGACTGATCATGCTTAGGTGAGTAAGAGAAGGATTACACATGAGTCAATCGGGTGGCGCCACGTGGGTCTTTGAATAATGACCATGACTTGGGAGAACACACCTAGCCGATGAGGCGCGGCGACGGTGTTCACCCAACGCCTCTTCTACAGAGGTTTTCTCAAACAAAACCCTTCCCCAAGGTGGGAGGGTAGCACACCCTCAATGTCTAGAGTTATCGTACCGATGAGGTATGTCCCCCGTCCAATACAATGTAGCATCGCCCCTAATCATGCCAGTCCATAGCCTCCTGAGCGTTCCTAGGCAACCATACATCCACTCAAGTTTTTGTCACTTGACTTAGTGGTTTGTGATGTGATGACTCGTTGTGGTAGTGTAGCGGTGTGTCTACAAGTTGCATTACAGAGGGTGATTAATGCACCTCCATGGTACACCCATGAGGGTGACATTACTGGTGCTACCATGAAGGTGACATCAATGGTGCTACCGTACGGGTGACACCCCATGGTGCTGCCATGGGGACGACCCCCATGTGTACCTCTGTGGCGGCACCTCAAGGGGTGCACCTCGATGGCGGCACCCCAAGGGGTGCAGCTTAGTGGTGACACTCCATGGTACGTCCTTAGTGGGGACACTCCTGATACGCCGTAGAGTCAACGTTGAGGTCATCAACCCTCATGTACACACTGTTTTAATTAAATCTATTTTATTTTATGATATTAAAAATGTGTTTATATTGATTTATTTCAAAACAATTTAGTGATTATATATTTTTAGATTTCAGGTCATTAGTTGTTTAGTTCATACATCTGGTTCAGGTAAGTGAATTTATGTCGTAATGTAACGCACGCGTGATAATGTAAGATGTGTTATTCTTATATGTTGTAATTGTCTGTAAGCATGTTATGTTCATATATATGTTTTGTGTAAGTGGATTTATATAATGACATGACTCTAATGTTATAATTGTATCATGTCTTTATATTTATTATATGTTAAACTGTTTTTCAATAATGTTTATATTTCGTTAACACTTAGATAATTTACTGTTTAGTTATTAATTTGACTATCATGAGATAAATATTTTAGTATGACTGATTTTATGTTAGTATGTTATCATGTTTGATTTTGTTACATGTATTAGTATGCATTAGATGTTTGCTTGTGAATCATATGATCAATTATTATCATGTGTTGGACTCTACAAGTTATGAAGTTAATTTAATCAAATGATAATTAAGCAAGATATGAACTTAAGCATGACTCTTAGTTAACAAGAAATCAAGACTGTTCACGTTTTGTTCTGTTATACGAATGGGGTGTCATCTGTTTATGCTTTCGTCACACATAGGGTGTCATTTATTCGTGTTTTGGTCATACATTGAGCGTCATCTATAATTATTTTCAGTCACTATTGAGGTGCCATCTATTCACATTTTTTTCATCTATGAGTGCCATCTGTTCTGTCGCCCAATGTGTGTCATCTGTTTCGTTGCCCGCTGTGTGCCATCTATTTCGTCACGCAATGGGTGTCATCTGTTTCGTCGCCCAATTCGTCATGATATGTTTCAGTTAACGTGTGATCAGTTTTGATTAGGTTGTTAACTAGGGGTTATGCCTAGCCAAGATATGAATAAGTTTGTTATATGATTCTGTTTGAGACACGTGTTATCTACGTGTTATGCTAAGTCATGTCATGATCAAGTACATTACGTTATTACATTTATGATATATGTCAAGTTCAATTATGTGTTGTCATGATTACATTTATGACATGTGGATGCATGTTATTATGTGAGTTTGCTTATTGTGTATTTAAAATATTCACCTCTATAGTTGTTTATGATGTAAATGGTGATGGCGAGCAGTATGAGTGAGAGACTGCCATAACCAGTTGGATAATAGGAATTTATGTTTTCAGTTTATTTAAAACTTGGGAAAACGTTTTCTGTTAAAGTCAATTATTCAAGTAATTTATTTTTACGTTATATTTTTCTACGAATTATGATGAGTGAAAACTACATGAATTATGGATTTCAAGTTTTGATTTTATTTCAGAATTTAATTCAATTTTTCGAAATTTTATTAATTATGCATTTAAAACACTTTATCGCTTCCACTATTTATTGAGAACAAAGATAAATTTAATGTTTTTACTATTTAAGATCAAATTTTTTTATCATAGGTAAATTAAGAATTTTAATTTAAAATTTTTTTCAAAAATTAATATTTGTTTCGAACTGGAAATTTTTGAAGTGTTAAAATTTGTTTTGAACCGGAGATTTTTGGAGATTTTTGAAGTGTTAAATTACAAATATGTTTAACCTTTAAAAATCAGACTTTTGAACAGGAGATTTTTTGAAGTGAACTGGAGATTTTGTGTTAAATTACAAGTATGTTTAACCTTTAAAAATCATACTTTTGAAGTGTTAAATTACAAATATGTTTTAACCTTCGAAAATCAGAAGGTTACATGTTTCCTATAAAATTTGTACTTTTTCAGGGAAAAATAAAAGAATTCCGAAGAAATTCATCAAACTCAATTGAACATAAACACAAAGTAAGCGAGTTAAAAGAGTGAAATAGAGAACTCATAAAAGAAAGTGCTCAGGACCCTGATAGAAGATGATTTTGACAAACTAAATGAGATTGGTATTAAACCCTGATGATGAGCAAATATCAATCAAAACCGAATAAGAACTCGAGCTCAGAAAAATGTACAAAAATCCATGATGAAGTGACACTTTCTTCATCGTGTACAGCACCCACTTGTAGCTAAATAAGGCCCCCTAGAAATTACAATGTCCTCCAGCTATTTTTATCAACTACTCATTTAGAAGTTCCCACAACGGGATTTCTGACAAGGAGATAATTAATAGATACGTTCTTGAATCAAATGATATGCCATTAAAGATGATGCATTGATGTGATTTTGCAATCATTCATTGATTAGCGCTTCTTCTTGCTTCCTTTTGCGGCACTGGATTTTGATGGGGTAGCAACAAGGTACACGAAAAGAACCACGATGGAGATTACTGAGATTAGAGAGCCATACTTTGCCAGCAACCTCTGCAAACAAAAACAATTCATATGGGTAAAGGTTTCTTTGAGAATTATGCAATACCTAAAGATATGAATCAATGAAAATGACTTGGAGTAGCAAGCAATGCATTATATCCACAGACATGCATTAAAAAGAAGGATGGTAAAGGATCACTACATAGGTCTTCTAACTTGTAGTGCCTATTCATGACATGCGTCCATGCCAGATTTACAAATGAATTCAGGATTCTCTAGATAAATGCAATAACAATTTCTACAATCTGAAAAGAATTGAAAGAATTACCTTAGCCTGCAGAAATTATGCCCCAAAAGATAATTTCATGCACGAACACAAAAACAATGTTTCAGTTAACACGGAAAAATGTCAAAAGATCAGATTACTGCAGTTTTTTAAGAAACTTACCCACTCTAACTTCTTCTCAGGAATCCTATCAGCGAGGATATCTAAAGGCAATATTGGAGTTGAATATGCCACCTAGAGAAAGCCAACAGTCATAAGATATATCCAGGACTCCAGATAAAGAAAAGTCACACAAGACCTTGTTGCAGATGTCAAACCTGTAGTGCTGCCTTTGTTGGAATACGGAATGTAATGACAGCGGGTGCACTATAAAACACTCCTTTTTCTTTGGCCTCCAATTCAAAAGAATGGGATAGAAGAGCATCACTGCAAGACAGATCGCACTCAATTAATAAATCAAGAACAAATACAAGTAGGCTGCTGTAGGTGGCATATACCAAAGATACTATCACAAAATAAAGGTGGAACTACCTATCAAGCCTTTCCCACGATATTGAAGTGTTACCACTGACAACATCAAAGAGGTCTCCGGTCCAGCTTTCATCAGTCAGAGTTACATCATATGCAGTCCTGAAAAGTTAACAAAATTGATGGACCATCATAAATATATGCGGCTTATAGTTAATAACAAAGAGACTTCTAATTTACATCAAATAAATCAGATGGAAATATAAATATGAAAGAAAAACACGCAGAAATACTGAGGTTAGCCATGCAACTAATTTCTTCAAAGACAGAATACAAATAAACATTTCTGTGTCCATTACATAACAAAGTACTATCTCATCTTCCCCACTCACATGAAACATACAGATACTCCATATGGCCAAGAGGGCACAATAGAACCAATGAAAACAAATCACGGATTCTCGAACTGGAAAAACCATAACAAGAGCAACATGCACATCAACAGACCAGTATATCACCTCTGTTAATTCCTTAAATTTGGTCCTCTCAATGTTAGTGAACTTAGCAAGTCTGTCTCACACATCTCTAACAACAGATCTAACAGCACATAACTAATAAGAAAAATGAAGATCAGAAAAGCAACATTACAGTAATAAACGAATTTGTTTTAGGACTTTCCAGCAACATTACATTTACTCCAAACTACATATGCAAAACAACTCAGTTCCTCGGGACCACTACTACGAATTTCTATTAAACGATTCTTTCAGTTCCTCCAGATAATCATTTCATATTAAATGGTAAGCATAAAAGAAGCTCCTAATATTCCATTTGGTAGCAACAAGTGGACAGAAAAGGCCGCAGTAGCAGTGTTAATACACTTCGTAAATGAGATGTGCCATGCATTAGGCCCAGTTGAGTATGCGTTCAAAATTCCAAACAACACGAAATAAAATCCCATGTACTTAGCCTCTGTCAAAGGTCAATACGCCAATTTCCCAGTAATCAACAGAACCAATCGACTAAAATTCACAAACAGTAATAAGCATTTACTTGCTAGTTGCTACTAAGACCTCCAAAATTCCTAACTAAAGATATTATTAACAAATCAGAATTAATCAGGATCGAAATTCTTAATGCTAGTTGCATGCATGCAAAATAAGGCGATTGGATCTGTATGTAGTTATCAAAGCAGGATCCAGTAACGTAAAATGGAAATGAAAAGGAAGAATTGAATGAAAACTTACGAGGATCCTTTGTTGTAAATGTCGATGGAGACAGCGACGCGCTCGGAGCCGGATTTGAGCCTGGTAAGAGAGGCCTTCTTATGAGCCACAATAAAAGGAACATCAGAGGCCGCAAGGGTGGACGAAACGAGGAGCAAATATACGAGAAGAGAGATCAGATGCTTCGGAATTAGGTTGGCCATCGAGGAATTTATAGAAATGAAAGATAATTGTGGGGGTGAGGAAATCGGAGGAAATCGGAGGAAATCGGAGGAAATGGATTAATGGGATCTGGATCTTTGGTAGGGTGGAAGACTTGGCGGAAATCCCTTCAGACACTGCGAAAGCGTTGAACTACTAGTACTTGGGATTGGGGGGAGCCGGGAGGGGATTATTTAGTAATTTCATGTAAAGGAATTTCCAATAATAAATTCGAGGCTTCCAGCGGCTGCGGCGTGCATTTATTTTAGCTTTTTTATACATATTTTTTTTACATTTTCCCGGAAAACGAATTCTGGTTGGAGGAAGTAGGAAAACTTTCTCGCCATTTAACAAGAACAACATATGCATCTGATGCAACTGTGAGACGTTTTCAATTGAAAACTATTTTAAAAGGAGTTTGAAAAGAGGTTGAAAATAAAAAACTTTTGATTCTATTTTTATCATTTAAAATCTATTAAAATATAACATAATTAGATATTTCATCTCATTTTTAATTTAATATATTTCATAATATTTTATTTTTTATTCAAAAAACTTTACTCAAAATTATCTCTTCTCTCTACACTGAGATGTGCGATTTTTACATATCTCCTACGGTCAAAATTATGTTCAGATTCATCAGTCTAAGTTGATGAATTAAATTTATCTCTATCAATTAATTACTTAATTTTATTTATTTATTAATTATTCAATAATTAATAAATAATAAAATAATTAATTTGAACATTAATTTTGCTCATCACTAATTTAGTCATGACACGCATCTCATATAGGTTCGAGAAGCGTATCTTGGTCCAAAATGTGTTTTTTATCCAACTGTCGTTGTTTCTCATTCTTATCCTTATGAGAAACTCCTGAGATCGAATAGATACACATTAACAAAGCTATGAAATTCAAATACCCGACTAATTTATCTCCACAAATTCTTGACCTATTTAATCCCGAAATCGTAGAACTCCACTATATGTCTGATGCCGATAGAATTCTCGATTCATGCGCGCTATGTTTTTAGTTGGTGCAAATAAACATTTACATTTCATAGTCCACCGAATATTTTACGATATTACTTTTCGTGAATATTAATAACAACATGATATAAAATTACCATTTTACCCCTTTAGTTATTATTTCTTTAACTCTTTTATTGACTGTGAATAAGAAAGACATATCAGTGAAGTGTCTCATGCAGAACACCATGTCTTATTCAATGACTCATGTCATCGAGTATCAGGCCTGATTTATTTATTCACACACCCATCAATAAAGTATAATGTGATATTGTTGCTTTTGCAATCTTACCACAAATTTTATATTTGTGAATCACGCAACTCCAACATAATTGAATCACGGTCTCAACGGCCGAGGTATTATCCGACAATTCGAACTCACTCTTTTGGCATATAAAAGATCTCAAGTAACTAAGTCGAGTTTCGTATTCACCTCAGGATTATAGTAATTATGAAAATACCTTTAATGTGTAACAATTAGATTTAGAGTTAGATAAACAGATTTGCTTTAAACTAATTGGTTACAGGTCTATTCAACATGTCCATAACATGTCTAGCTCAATTATTAGAGTTTCAACTCACATGCCCCGAGACCAACATCCTTTGGTTAAACCTAACAGTCATAATTGGATTCGATTGCCTAGTCAATCCTAAAACTGCGAATAACATTTTGAACTATCTTAGAGGTGTTTTTCTGGAAGACCGGTCTTTACTCTTCTTACATTGATAATAGTTCCAGGACTTAAGTAAATTACAAACACACTTTAATTAAAGGAAACTTTCAATTTATTCATAAAATTCAGTAATACATAAATGTCAAAGAAATAACTATTTATTCATAAATAGTTATTACACATAACTTTATGGACATAATTCCAACAATCTTCCACCTAGACTAAAGTAGGCGTGTACAATATCATATCTTCATGCCCTCCAGATGACCATAAAAGAGTTTACTACTTAAAGTCTTTGTGAATGGATCTTTCAGGTTGTTGATCGTCGATATGTGTGTTATTTGAACATTTACTCGCTAAACTATCTCTATGATGATGTGGTACTTCTACTCTGATGATGTGTTTGGATCTTTCGTGGCTTCTCGGTTCCTTTGAGTTTGCTACAGCTCCATTGTTGTCATAATAAAGTGTCCTGGGTTTGTCAGCATCTGGAATGACTTCCAAAGTCTTTAGGAACTTTCAAAGCCAGACAACCTCCTTTACAGCTTCAGAAGCCATGACATTTTTAGTTTGCATGGTAGAATCAGCAATGCAAGATTGCTTGATACTTCTCCATACTACTGCTCCACCATTCAAGATGAACATTGATCTTGATGTACCTCTTAGAATCCTTATCTGCTTGGAAATCGAAGTCGGTATAACCCATTTTTCAGGTTAGTACTTGAATACACATTGATGTAGTTTCTCGTTCTCTTAAGATACTTAAAGATATTCTTGACAACATTCTAATGCTCGAGTCTAGGATTAGATTGGAAACGACTCACGATACCTACGATGCAACAAATATCTGGCCTAGTGTAAAGCATTGCATACATGAGACATCCTACGGCCGAAGCATAGGGAATCTTTCTCATGTCTTCCTCTTCTTAAAGAGTCTTGAGAGACTGCTCCTTGGAGAGGTTGACTCCATGCCTAAAGAGAAGATATCCCTTCTTGGAGTCTTGCATACTGAAGCGATCCATCAGCTTATCAATATAAGATACTTGAGATAGTGTTAATTGTCTGTTCTTCCGATCTTGAAAGATCTGAATACCTAGGACAAATACAGCTTCTCCAAGATCCTTCATATCAAATTGCTTTGCAAGCTAAATCTTGACATCATACAATTTTCCTACATCATTCTCAATGAGTAGAATATAGCAGGCCATGGCTGGCTTTGAAACAAACCTATGGCAAGATGCCATGAAACAAACCTATGTGTTTATAAAAAGAAGAGAGGTCCGGATGAGAATGTGGAGACATTCAAATCTAGGCTTGTAGCTAAGGGCTACACCCAAAAGGAAGGTATTAACTATGAGGATACCTTCTCACTAGTGACCATGCTTAAATCCATCTAAATTCCTTCTGACCATTGTTGCTACCCTCGATTATGAAATCTAGCAGATGGACGTCAATACTACTTTTCTGAATGCAATCTTGAAGAGTGCATTTATATAGCTCAACTAGGAGGGTTCATGGAGAAAGTCCAAGAGGGCAAGGTTGGCGAATTTCTAAAGGCCATTTATGGACTCAAGCAAGCATCTCGTTTGTGAAATATCATATTCGATGAAACTGTCAAGAACTTCAAGGCTCCCACTACGTCGAGGCTCCATAGGCTTCGACTCCTGTTGTGGTTCTTCTATTATTAAATCAAGAACCTGTCCTAATTGGGGAGTCGGTGTCCTCCCACTCAATAATTCTTGTAACAAAAGCGTGCTTCTCGGATTCCTCTTCTTATATAGTCCTCTTCAAGAAAACGTGCATCCATGCTCACGAATATTTTGTCGTCAGTGACTATAAAAGACGTATCTCTTCGTTCCCTTGGGATATCCTATAAAAAGACATAATTCTGATCGACTAACTAACTTACCCATCTTCGGTCTCAGCACATGTGTCGGGCATCCCCATATCCTAAGGTGGCTTACGGACTACTTTCATCCACTCCTTCTTTCATATGGTGTACTAGGCACCGTCTTTGACGGAACCTAGTTCAGAATATATGCCGCTATTTTTGAGGCATATCTCGAGTTCGATTGCTTCTCTCTGACACACCATTCTGTTTTGGAGTGCCAGGTGTCGTAAGTTGAGAAAGAATGTCTTTTTTCTTTAAAAAAGTCTTCGAACTCTCCAAGCAAGTACTCTCCACCACGATCGGATCATAGTGTTTTGATTTTTTTCTCTAATTGCTTCTCAACTATAGCCTTGTACTTTTTGACTTTTCAAAGGTTTCAGACTTTGAGCGCATTAAATAAACATGTCCAAAACATGAGTAGTCATATGTGAATGTTACAAAATATTCATAACCTTCTCTTTCTTGGATATTCATGATGAGATTGGTAGGTTTTAAAATTAACTAAAAATAAGTTTGGACCACGAACGGTTCGTGGGTAGAATATCAAAAAAATTTCAATTAACTTATTTAATCAAATTAAATAATTTAAAATCAAACACCGTGCAATTATGCGTATACGATATTAAACGAGAAGATAATGTTAGAAATAATTTTTCACCTTCAATACTACATTTCGACGGCAATCACTAGGGAGGAAAGAAAAATCTTTTTCTTTGTATCTGATATGAGATCTACATCTCTATCTCTTTATCTGCAATCAACTTGTTATTAGATATTTATAAAATCTAATTTTTGATATTTAAAATATACCCATATATTTTAAATTTCTGAAAATTCACCTCATATAGTTTAAATTACAAATCAGTATATCTCCACAATATTAGAGTTGTACCAAAATTTATCTATCCAATTGATAGTTTTAATTGATTATTATCAATAAATTAATTAATTTATTTTATTTACTAATTATCTAATAATTAGAAAATAATAAACTAATTAATTTCAATACAAATAATCACACATAACTAATTAAGTGACATCACCTATCACATAGAAGTGTAGAAAATATATTTTGGCACCAAAACACATTTTGATCCAATTTACTTCGTTTCTATATTCCTGTTCTCATGAGTTATTTCTGAGACCGAATGGAACCACATGAACAAAGTTGAGGATTCATATACCCGACGATTTTATCTCCATTAATTCCCGACCTATTTAATCATAACATCGTACTACTCCATTATAGGTTCGATACTGAATCAACTCTCGATTCATGCGTGTTACTTTTTTGTTGGTGTAAATAATTTTTTTTATTTTCACGGTCCACAGAATATTTTAACATAATACTCATCGTGAATATCAATAATGAGGGTGAAATATATTTTACCCATCTTCTTATTATTTCCTTAACTCATTTATTAACAGTGAATAAGAAAGACATACTAATAAATTGTCTCGTGCAATTCACAAGTCTTAATCAATGACTCAATTCATTAAATATCTGGCCATGTTAATTTATTCACACACTCATTAATAAAGCATAAGCTGATATTTTTTTTTCACAATCCAACCATGAAATTTCATATCTGTGAATCACGCAACGCCAACTTAATTGAATTACAATCCCAACAGCTGAGGTATTGCCCGCCAATTCGAACTCACTCATTTGACATATCAAAGATTGCAACTAGCTAAGTCAAGCTACGTATTCACCTCAGGATTAAGGTAATTATGAAAATATCCTTAAAGTGTAACAATTAGATTTAGAGCTAGGTATACAATTTTGGTCTCTAAACTAATTTGTTACCGGTCTATTCAACTATTCATAACATGTAAAAGGTCAACCGTTTGAGTCTCCACTCCCATGCTCCAAGACTGACATCCATTAGTTCAACCTAACAGTCGTAATCAGATTCGATTTCCCAATCAATCCTAAGATTGTGAATATCATTATGGAATTTATCAAAAGAGTTCATCTAGATACGCATTTGTCTTCGCTCTTCATTCATTTATGAAAGTTTCAAGACTTGAGTAATTTATAAACACACTTTAATTTAAACTAAAACTTTCAATTTATTCACAAAAATTCAATAATACTAATGTATGAGAAATAACTAAATATAAATAAATAGTTATTATACCATTCTTTATGGATATATTCCAACAATCTCCCACTTGAATTAAAGTAGGCGTGTACAATCTCTTATCCCCAAGCCCTCCAGATGACCATAAAAACTTTACTGTTTAAAGTCTTTGTGGATGAATCTGCCAGGTTATTGACTGTCAAAATATGCGTAACCACAACGTATCCATGTTGAACAATTTCTCTAATCATGTGATATTTATGTTCTATGTGTTTGGATATTTTATGGTTTTTAGGTTCCTTAGAATTCGCTACAGCCTCACTATTATCACAATAAAATGTCAATGGCTTGTTAGAGTTTGGAACAACTTCCAGAGTTTTCAGGAACTTCCTAAGCCACACTGCCTCTTTTGCAGCTACACAAGTAGCCACATAATCAACTTCGATGGTAGAATCAACAATGCAAGATTGCTTGATACTTCTTCATACAACTGCCCCATCGTTCAGGATAAACAATGATCTTGAAGTGGACCTCATAGAATCCTTATCATCTTGGAAATCAAAATCAGTATGCCCCGTCAAATTCAATTCACTACTTGAATTCACAAGCATGTAATTCCTTGTTCTCCTAAGATACTTACGGATATGTTTGACAGCATTCCAATGCTCAATTCAAGGATTAGATTGGAAACGACTCACCCCGCCCATGACATAGAAAATGCCTGACCTAGTGCAAAGCATCGCATATATAAGACTTCTTACAACTGAAACATAAGGAATCTTTCTCATTTGTTTCCTCTTTTTGAGTAGTCTTGGGTGACCGCTCCTTGGAAATGCTGACTCCATGTCTAAAAGGAAGAAATCATTTCTTGGAGTTTTACATTCTGAAGCGATCCAACACCTTATCAATATAAGATGTTTGAGACAATGCCAATTGTCTGTTCTTCCTATCTCGAAACATCTGAATACCTAAGACAAATGTAACTTTTCCAAGATACTTCATATCAAATTATTTTGCAAGCCAAATCTTGACATCAGATAATTTTTCTACATCATTCTCAATGAATAGAATATCATCTACGTACAAGACTAGAAAAACTACATTCCCTTCCTGTATCAGCTTATACATATAGGGTTCGTCCACTAACTGTTCAAAATCATAGTTCTTAACAGTTTCGTCGAATCTAATATTCCACGACCGTGACGCTTGATTAAGTCCATAAATGGACTTCAACAGTTCACAAACTTTGCCCTCTTGGCCTTTCTCCATGAACCCGTCTGGTTGAGCCATATAAATGCACTCATCAAGATTGCAATTCAAAAAAGCAATATTGATGTCCATTTGTCAGATTTCATAATCGAGAGCAGCAACAAATGATCGGTAAACTCCGTGATCCACACCAAGATCTTCCAACTCAATCCTCAATGTATTAGGATATGTGTGGGCACGTAGAATATTACAAGACAATTTTTTTGTCTCTAGATGCTCTCAACACATGAGATCTAAAAATTTACTGAGAATAACTTTAGTGAGACAATTCTCTAAAAGAACGTGTTGATTATTCTTTTACAGATTTGATTAATGTGTAATCATAGAAGAAAATATCTCTGACACCAATCGTTCTCATTCAACTTTTTATTGACGAACTAATAATCTGATCAACTGATTCTCTCCTCTTCTTTCAACTACTTAGGCCATTAGAATAATATCTGTATATATTCTAGATAATGACATATCATATTTTTAGGGATAAACTGAAATAATATTTAATTATAAAATTAACAATTGCAGTTGACTCACTGCAATTGCGCACAACTACAATGCCATATGGCACTACAGTGGTCACGGCATTGTGCCTCATAGCACCAATGCAGTGTCATGTGGCACTCCAGTGTTGCGGACTCACTATTATAGTGCTACATGGCACCACAGTAGTCCACGTCAATTTCTAATACACTATCAATGATTGACAAGTGGCAATTACTATGAATTAAATATTTATTTTAATCATATAATTATCTAGATATCACTTAATTTATAATTAACAAATCTGTTTATCTCTATCAACTAACTTATCTGTAATTTCACAAATAACAGATTTAGTTGATTTAAATTATTATCTATTAATAATTTAATTATCTAATTTCACATTTAGATATTCTGTCTCACTCGTTGATAATTAAAAAAATTGATAATTATTTATGTATATATAATTTCCCAAAAATATATTTGAATATATAAATATCTCATAATTATGAACTTGTCCCAAAATAAAATTTTTTTTGCAAGTCAGTTATTTTCTCATGTCCTGAAATATTCACACCCTCGACAACATAGTATAGAGCTGACTTGGGGACTATGAACCTATAATTCTAAGCTCTAATAGACTATAATATTAATTAAACTCTTTAATTAAATAATTTTATTTATTAATTCCATTATTACTCCATTATAAATATGGAATTACACTCTTAGAGATTATAGAAAGTATTTACAGAGTATTCTAATGTAGTACATTGACATAATAATTTCATATAGTTCTATCCTTCAATTATTAGTTCATAAATTAGAATTGGTCAGAATTACCATTTTACCCTTCTAATTACCTCTTGATCTTTAAGTACCATTAATCCACTGGTGAATAACTAATTTTTCATCTTATTATATATTTGAGCTCAATAATCATTCAGTTCCAGAATTAACACTTAAAGGAACCAATATATGATCTGTTACGAAAGCTTAGATTCTAAATCTTATAAGATCATGTCCTCAGCCATCAACATTACTGAATCTCCAAAATAAAAGTCACTAGCTTGATTAACAACTAAACCTTAATGAGTGAATCAAAAGATTCAGTAAACATGCATAGGAGTTCATGACTACTCAGGATTCAAGCTGATCTACATATGATAATCGAATTGATGTGTATTAAATCTTTATGATAAATGACACGTTAATAAATATATTAATTCACATTGGTCATGTCATATATAATCCTATTATATAAAGTACATTCACTAAGATGTCTATCATAATCAATGATCTAGAACTAGATCACATGTATTTATAATGCTTAGTGAACCGTACTAACAACCATTCATTAAAGATTTCATACTTAAATATATTGCTGACAATTTTATGCATTATCTATGATCTTAATCTTCTTATAATAATACAATATCATAGTCTCATTAATGAATATAGAATTTTCAGATATTTATATAAATTATTCAACAATAATTTAAAAGAACAATTATAAGAAAAATGTATTTATTTTTAAATTTCATATCAAAATGTCCCTAAACAATCTCCCACTTGCCCTAAAGGAAATGTGGCATCTCTCTTAATGTCATGTTACGCACATGACCCTCAAATGACTTCGCAGGAAGTGTATTTGTAAAAGGATCAGCCAGGTTCTGTTCTGATGCTATCTTCATAACAGTCACATCCTTTCGGTGCACGATCTCTCTTACAAGATGATATTTCATTTCTATGTGATTGCCCCTCTTGTGGTTCCTCGGTTCCTTGGAATTTGCTACTGCTCCACTATTATCACAGTACATGATCAGTGACTTGTCCATAGCTAGAACTACTTTCAGATAAGAATAGAACTTTCTAAGCCATACCACCTCTTTCACAGCTTCACAAGCCGCTATATATTCAGCTTCCATAGTGGAATCTGTAATGCTAGATTGTTTAATACTTCTCCAGACTACAGCTCCTCCACCCAGGGTGAATACTGATCCAGATGTCGACTTTCAACTATCTCTGTCTGATTGAAAATCAGAATTAGTATATCCAGTGGGGTTCAGGTCTCCACTTGAATAAACAAGCATATAGTTTCTCATTCTCCTATGATACTTGAGAATGTGCTTTACTGCAATCCAGTGTTCCAAACCTGGATTTGATTGATAACAATTGACAATTCTCATTGCATAACAGATGTTTGGTCTCGTACACAACATGGCATACATGAGACTCCCAACTGCCGAAGCATAAAAAAACTTTCTCATATCCTCTTCCTCCTAAGGTGTCTTAGGACATTATTCCTTGGAGATGTCAATTCCATGTCTTGTTGGTTGTTGACATTTCTTAGAATCCTCCATAGACAATCTCTCCAGCACCTCATCAATATAAGATGCATGAGAAAGTGAAAAGAACTTGTTCTTTTTATCCCATAGGATTTGGATGCCTAGAACATAGCTCTCTTCTCCCAAATATTTCATTTGAAATTTCTCAGCTAACCACTTCTTTACCTTTGATAAAGTTTCTACATCATTCACGATAAGTAGAATATTATCAACATAAAGAACTAAGAAAATCATTATCTTATATTTGGTGTATTTATAAACACTGGCTTCGTCAACATTTAGCTCGAAGCCATAAGACTTTATAATCTCATCAAAGGTAAGATTCCAAGATCTAGATGCTTGCTTTAACCCATAAATGGATTTAACCAACTTGCATACTTTCTGATCTTGCCCATTTTGTATGAACCCTTCTGGTTGCATCGTATAAATGTTTTCTTCAAGAGAGTCATTCAGAAAAGCTATCTTGACGTCCATTTTCCATATCATATAGTCAAAACTAGCGGTTATGGATAAAAGGATGCAAATAGATTTTAGCATGGCCACAAAGGAGAATGTTTCATCATAATCGACTCCCTCCCTTTGTGTATAGCCCATGGCTACTAACCGAACCTTAAAAGTCTCTACTTTCCCATCTACACCCCTTTTATTCTTGAAGATTGATTTGTATCCAATGGACCTGACATCTTCAGGTGGATATATAAGTTCCCAGACAGAATTGGAATACATAGATTCCATTTCTTGGTTCATGGCATCTTGCCATTTCTCCTTTTCAGGATCATCCATTGCTTCTTCATAAGATAATGGATCATCCTTATTAGTGTCTGAAACTAGGACATGTGTCTCTAGTTTGTAGTGATCTGTTTGTCTCACAACCCTCTCACTACGACGTTGCACTGGAGTTTTCTTTATAAGAACTGTAGTTTCTCTGGTTTGTCGTTTATCTGTAGAAATTGAAGGTGGTCTGATCTCATCAGTCACTAATTTCTCGAGAACTACTTTGCTATGATGTTTGTTATTTTGCAAATAGTCATGCTTAAGAAAGGTGGCATTTGTCGACACAATCACCTTTTGATCATTGTGAAATAGAAGTACCAACCTCTAGTATCTAGAGAATAGCCAACGAATATATATACCTTAGACCTTGAGTCTAACTTTCTGGTCTTGGGTCTAAGAACATGAGGTGGACTCCCCCATATACAAAAATGACGCAAACTAGGTTTGCAGTCATTCTATAACTCTAAAAGCATCCTGCATACTGACTTAGATGGAACTACATTCAAAAAGTAAATTGCCGTGTGTAGTGCATATCCCTATAATATAAGTGACAATGATGGGTAGCTTAACATCGACTTAACCATATCCAATAAGGTTCAGTTTCTCCTCTCTGCAACACGATTTTACTGTGGTGATTCATGTGTTGTGAGTTGGGATAGGATTCCACACTCTAGTAAATAATCCTTAAATTTTAAATCCAAGTATTCACCGCCTCGTTCAGATCGAAGGTTTTGAATGATTTACCAAATTGCTTTTCAACTTCAGCTTTAAAGCGTTTAAACTTTTCAAAAGTTTCAGACTTTCGATGCATTAGGTAACTATAATCATATTTTGAGTAATCGTCAATAAAAGTGAGAAATACTCATACCCACCTCTAGCTTGTACATTGATAGGTCCATAGACATCACTATGTACTAGCTCAAGTGGTTCCTTGGCTCTTTAGCCCTTTCCTGTGAAAGGTCTCTTAGTTATTTTACCCTATAGACAGGATTCACAAACAGGAAGAGTTCCAACTTGTAGCTCTCCCAAAGCACCATACTTTGTTAACCTATTTAACCTATCTATATTAATATGTCCCAACCTAAGACGCCATAAATATGTGTTATCATCATGAGAAACTCTTTGTCGTATGTTAATTTTAATTTTTACTACTCTAAATAATTCAAAATCATTTAACGTGTGTTTAGTCAATTTAAGCATATACAGTCTGTTTATAATTTTAGCATGACAGATATCGAATCCATTCTTAGAAATAATAAACTCTTTATTAATGAAGGAAACTTTGAATAATTGTTCTTGCAAAAATGAAAGAGAAAACAAATTCCTCGAAAAACCAGGAATATAATAAACATTTTTCAAAACTAAGTAATTATATCTAAAAATTAAACGAATTGTCCCTAATACTTTAGCTTACACGAGCACACCACTGTCAACTCTCAAAATGACATCGCCATCAGCAAGCTCTATTGACGAATCAAGCATCTACAAAGAAGAACATACATGGTTAGTGGCTCTTGAATCAAGTATCCAAGATGACAAATCATATTCCACTAAACAAGCTTCGAGAACAAGTAAATCATATTTACCTTTCTTTTTCAGCTGGAAGAGAGACTTGTTACAGTTTCTCTTCTAAAGACCTTCAACCCCACAGTGGAAACACTTTCCTTTGGGCTTGCTATCTTTCTTGTTCTTCTTCGCTTTCTTTACTCTTTTGTTCTTACTCTTGTCCTTACCATTGTTCTTCTTCCTTTTCTTGTTCTTAACAATATTGGAAGCAGGCTTTTGCTCAACAAAATTTGCCTCACCCTCTTTGGACATTCTAAGGTTGAGTTACTCAAAAGTCTACAGTTTATTCAATAATTGGGTCATGTTGAATTGTAACTTGTTCATAACATGGTCGTGAATGCAAAAAAAATGGTGTGAGCAACTCAAGTATGATGCTAACTTGAGTTCGTTCATCAATGGTCACCCCATGTACTTCTGCCTCGTGCATTATGTTGATCATGTTCAAAACATGTTCTCGAACAAGAGTACCCTTTCTCATCTTAGTTGTCATATAGCTCCTAGTGGCCTCATGATGACTTTGTTCGGACTACTGCCCAATCATTGACTGTAAAGATTTCATAATCTCATAAGCAGTTTCCATTCTTTCATCATTCACGCTCATAAGCATGCAGCACTTCGCCGTGTTATTTGATATGATCCCAGCATCATATTTGTCCCTAACATTCTTAGAGGCGTTAGCTGCGGGCTTCTCATTACATTCCTCAGTAAGAACGAACTTATGGTACTCACAAATCAGCATTAAGTTCATATTTGATTTCCAACGTACGAAATTATCACCATTCAATTTCTCAAGAGCGAGTAAAGCAGTACCAGGGTTGCCCATGGTAGACATAATATTGATAACTTAAATTTAAAACATAAATTATTCAATATAATTGATAAATATCTAGTATTCGAAAAGTAAACGTGATGCATGAATGCAACCATAATAAACACATAAATTTAACATTTACTAATCAAGATAATACAACCCAACGATTAATGTGCCACCTTAGAGTCGGTCAGATTAACCTTATACTGTCTATGAGACATTCTCATCCTTATTAACTAAAACTTAAAATATCTCATATTTTCTCTTTTGACAATAAGGTATTGCTTATTCAGTCAAGTCACAACTATCCACATGAAAGCTTAATTATGACTTTATGAGTGTAATCCATCATTTCAGATTTCATGATTTCACTTAGAATATGCCGCCTTAGGGTGGGTCAAAACTAAACTACATCACTTCCTCCTATCTTCTTAAAAAGTCCAACATTGGTATTGGTACAGCTCGAAAACTTCCTTAGGGGGTGAAAACAAAGCCGTCTCGAGGCCCTCACTACACCTCACTGTGTTGTATTAATGATGGAGACCATATGTTACATTGATATGTTAACCTTCTCTCACTCACTATTTTAGGATAATGTGTTTCTATTTTAACTAATCAATTAATTCCAAATTAATTACTAGTTAAAATAATAACCCTATGAATATTTAATTATCAGTTAATCCAATCTCATTGGTCTAAGTTTATTTAACTTTCTGAAGCGCCTAAGTCATAATTAGATGAACTTAGATTAACTAATTAATTATATTCATCAAACTATAATAAAACTCTTTTACTAAAGTTGGTTAACCTAAAGGTTACTATAGTCTTTAGTGTGGTATGATTACCAAGTTTTAACTAGTTAAAACCTAGCAGTTTACATACAATTGATTTCATAAAGCTATACATATAAACATATTTGGACAATCCTAAAATATCATGTTTCTACAAATGAGATGCATGATTAAATAAAACTGTATGAGCTTTTCATGTATGGCATGTGATCGACTAATGTGTGGACATGTTATCAAACATAATAATTAAATAATTATTTAACAATTAAATAAAATAAAAATGAACTGAGTGACTATTGTGTATTTCTAAATTACAACCCTTGAAATAAATAAATAAAATTATAAAGTGGATTTCAAGAATACGTATTTCCTAAATATTGACTTCTTCTCCTGATGTCCATCTTCATAGTTTTTAAACTTTGAACAAAACTCATTTTGATTAGAAAAACTATTTTTCTTAATTAAAATAAATTTCTATAATTATCCTTTTCAATCTAGTTGACTTTGACTTAGCCAAATAAATATTTTATTTGATTTGGTCAAACCCAATCAACCAATTAATTTTTAATTTTCATAAAATAAAAAATTAATGATTAATTTTAAAATTACATTGATTTCAAAATTTAAATGAATAATTAAAAGAGTTGGTTTTAGTGAAACACTTAAGTGATAAAGTTGGTTGCATAGTTTGTTGGAAACTTTTCTAAAATGTGACAACAGTTGGCACCGACGATAGGACTCTCTGATCGTCATCCATCACCACCACTGGGGTGTTCACAATTAGAGGTGGCAAATGGGCCGGTTCGGGTCCCGAAACTGGCTGAACCGGGTCGGTATTAAACAGTACCGGGCCGGTTAAGGCTCGCGGGCCTGGCCCGGGCCTTGTTTTCAAGGCCTATGGCCCGGATGCTAAGCTCGACGGGACTGAACTGGCCCGGCCCGTCAATCCACTCTTTTGTTAAAAATTGAACAATTATGCATGTAGTGAAGTTTGAACCCTTGACTTATCCCTTATAAATTACACTCTTTACCAATAGACGAAGACAATCTTTGTTAAATATATTGTTTAAAATATATTCTAATTATTTTTAACACATTTTATCGAAACTTCATATAATATACTTTTGAGATAAACGTATTTAATTAAATAAAAAAATATTTTTCATTTAAATGAATATTTTATTCAATGAAAAATTAGATTCATGAAATTTTTAAAAAATATTGGTTTAATATTCCTAATATTTTTTGTTGTGTTAATGAACATGAATTATAAATTACTTATCAATTATTTTTTATATTTTTAGATTTTTCGTGAAAATGAATATCACTAGTTTATGAATTTAAAAAATAAAATAATTATTTTTCTTATTATTACAAGTTTTTCTATTGAGATTTTAAAGTAATAAAATAAAATAATTATAAGAAAATAAAATGAGTTCCATATAGCTTAGTAGTAATTCCTACACTTCATATATTCCCCACCAAGTTTCAACTCTCTCCATCTACTTTTTTGAGAATTAAATCACGTTAAAGGGAGGGAAAACGGGCCAGTCCGGTTATTTAACTTGGACCAGTCCGTGAACCGGCAGGGCCCAAACTGTCAGAGGTACGGCCCACGAGTGGTAATCCATTAAAGTAACATGATTTTCATATACCTTAGTGGTAATCCCTCCACTTCATCTATTCTCCACCAAGGTTCAACTCTCTCCATCTACATTTTTTAGAGTTAAATCACATTAAAGGGAGGGAAACGGGCCGGTCTGGTTATTTAACCGGGATCGGCCCATGAATCAGCCCGGACCGTCAGAGGCTCGACCGGTGAGTACACAGGCCGGTTCAACGGTTCATTTCGGGCCGCCCTAAAATTCCAGCGGCCTGGCCAGAAACTGGTCCATGAACCGACTAAAAAGGCCCGCGACTGGCCTGTGAACCGCCCGGGCCGAGCATGCCGGGCTGGCTCGGTTGCCACCTCTATTTACAGTTCGGTTCGTCGGTTATTTGGAAAAAATTGAACCGGACTAAAACTCACGGTTTGACCTTATACCGAACTGAACCGTGAATATCATATTGAACCGAATCATGACTTAATGTTAAGTTCGGTTTAGTTCTATGGTTCGGATGAGGCAGAACCTGTATTGTACAGATTTATAAAATCCAACCTAAAATTCACAAAAAAACAGAGCAGTAGCAGACAGAAACAAGCAACAGGTTCAGTGAATTTCATAAAACCTTACACAGATTATCAAACTTCATATAGAATCGCAAATTTCATACAAAATTTCAGTCCAAATTTCATTAACATCACAAATTTCACACATAATTTCATTACCTGTACCGAACAAATCGTTGAATTAGCATAGAAATCCAAACATATCTGCAAAAACTTCTCGTTCTCTTCATACTCTCCCAATGACCTGAACATTTCAGACATAATCATATTCATTAAACCCTAAACAGAATTCAACCCTAACCTTAAATTTCAGAGAAAAACTAGATCTAAGATAGGGATTCGAAACTTACCTTTATCTCAAATTTCAAACAAAAAACCCAAATCCCAGGTGAGAGACGTGAAGGGGAAATGAGACGTAGAGACTCAGAACTCATGAGCGAAGGACGAACTCAGAACTCAGAAGTGATTCGGTGATTTGCAGACGAAGGAGAGAGACGAACTCATGATTTCAGAGAAAGGAGAACGCGAAGGAGAAGACGAACCCAGATCTCAGATCTTAGAACTCTGATTCAGGAGAAGGGAAGTGAACCTGAAGAAGGACATGTTGCGTGAATGCGAACTTGAAGAAGGAGATTCTCTCTTCTCGAGAGAAGGGAAGAGACTTCTTGAGCAGAGCTAAGGTTCTGAAGTCATTCTCGAGCAAATTTGAGGGTTTGAAACCATCATCGAGTTCCAGTTCTCCACCATCTCGACTCGAGCAGATCTAAGGGGGAAGGAGAGTAATGGAAATTCAAAAAGAAGAGATCAGGGGAAGGAGAGACTAGAAAGGTTGAAGAAAGATGGAGGGAAGCTGCTGTGAGTGTGACTCTCTGAGAGAGGGGGAAGGGACGAGTGAGAGTGGGGGGAGCCTTCGATTTGAGAGAAGTGTGAGAGAGGGTTAGGGTTAATAGTAAAGTGTATATATATAGGATTTTTTAAATACTTCAGTTCGGTTCAGTTCGAAATTACATGATTTTTTGAACTGAACTAAACTTACGGTTCGGCTGAAATGTCGAGCTAAACCGAAGTGAGGTCACTTATATAACCAACCGAACTGACCTTTTTCTATTTGGTTCGGTATCAATTTTTACACCCTGAAACACTGCTTCCTGTCTCACCGCAGGCAGTCGCCTGTAGCGCCGACAGCCACTGTTCACCGACGGCATTGTTCACCTCCGCCAGAACAGTAAATTTCTAGCGTGAACAGTAAATTTCTGTCGTTCATCTCGTATGTGAAATAATTACAATAATATTTAAAATAAAATTACAAAAAATCATACGCCTCAATTCGACTTACACAAGATGTAGAAAAAAATTAAAACATAGTCTGACCCAATAATCACCATACAATTAACGATCCATTATTTTTCATACATTCAAAAAACATAACCATCCATCATCATACATATCTCATATTATATGAATAATGCCTGAAAATCCACACATCATTTAACATATAAATATATAAATACTACTTTAATACCACTTGCTGGTCGTCGCGGTGTGTGTGCGGCGTGTGCGCGGTGAATCCTTGAAGGCGCATGGCCTTTTAAAAAATTAAACTATTAATAAAAATCAAATCTTTTAATAAAAAAATGTACGCAACGCCACGATAACCAAATAAAAACTTTTTTATTGAAAACTTTTTTCAATCAGTCAGGATCCATTATACATTTATAAGCTAAATCTACAACATATAAGGTTAGAAGTCATATATCTCTTGTAGTCTATATCAAGTGTCCTTGCAAAAACTGATCGATCCTCCATTCCTACGAAATCGTTCCAACGATCAGTAGACTCTGAGATCCACACCAAGATCTTTCAAGTCAATCCTCAACGCACTAGGACGTGTGTGGACACGTAGAATATTACAAGACACTTTTTTTGTCTCTAGATTTTCTCAACACACGAGATCTAGAGA
The DNA here is from genome assembly GCA_003255025.1 of Datisca glomerata. Taxonomy (NCBI): domain Eukaryota; kingdom Viridiplantae; phylum Streptophyta; class Magnoliopsida; order Cucurbitales; family Datiscaceae; genus Datisca; species Datisca glomerata. Next base: position 658,991 of record QANY01003681.1, read on the forward strand.
TTTACTGAGAATGACTTTAGTGAGACGATTCTCTAAAATAACGTGATTATTATTATTTTAGAGATTTGATTAACATTTAATCACAAAAGAAAATCTCTCAGACACTAATCATGTTCTCAATTCAACTCTTGATTGACGAACTGATGAACTGATCAATTGATTCCCTCTTCTTCGTTTAACAACCAATGGCACTAGAATAATATATATATTCTAGTGGCCCTACAGTGGTTAGGGCACTGTGTCTCATTTATCGATAATTAAATAACCGATAATTATTTATGTATATATAATTTTCCAAAGTTATATTTAAATATATAAATAATTTAGTTAGTTATTTCTTAATTAATTAATCACACATAATTATCCTAGAATTATGTACATGCACTAGAATAAAAATTCTTTTTACAATTCAGTCCTATTCTCATATCTTGAAATATTCACACCCTAGACAACATAGTATAGAGATGACTTGGAGACCATGAACCTATAATCTTAAGCTTCAATAAACCATATTATTAATTAAATTCTTTAATTAAATAATCTTATTTATTTAATTCCATTATTACTCTACTATAAATATGAAATTACACTCTTAGAGATTACAAAATGTATTTACAGAGTATTCTCGTGTAGTCCACTGACATAATCATTTTATGTAGTTCTATCCTCTAATTATTGGTTAGTAAATTAGAACTGGTGAAAATTACCATTTTACCCTTCTAATGACATCTTGATCCTTAAGTACTATTAATCCACTAGTGAATGTCTAATTTATAATCTTATTAAAATTTAAGCTCAATAATCTTTCAGTTTTAGAATTAACACTTAAGGGAACCGATATATGATTCGTTAGGAAAGCTTAGATTCTAAATCTTGTAAGATCATGTCCTCAGTCATCCACATCACTCCAAAATAAAAGTCACTTTCCCGATTAACATACAAACCTTAACGAGTGAATCAAAAGATCCTGCAGATATGCATAGAAGTTCATGACTACTTAGGATTTAGACTGATCAATGTATGATCATCGAATTGATGTGTATTAATTTTTATGATAAACGACACGTAATAAAGATATTAATTCACATTGGTCGTATCATATATAAGCTTATTATATAAAATACATTCACTAAGATGTCTATCCACATCACTGATCCGGATCTAGATCACACGCATTCATAATGCTTAGAAAACCGTACTAACAACCATTCATTAAAGATTCCATACTTTAATATGTTGCTGACAATTTTATTCATTATCTATGATTTTAATCCACTTGTACTAATACAAGATCATAGTCTCATTAATAAATATGAAATTTTCAGTTATTTATCTAAATTATTCAACAATAATTTAAAAGAACAATTATAAGAAAAATGTAATTCTCTTTAAATTTAATATCAAAATATCAATACACATGTTTTGAGGGCATAACCCCCAACAATAAGATGCTTGAGAAAGTGCCAATTGTTTGTTCTTCCGATCTCGAAAGATCTGAATACCTAAGACAAATGCAACTTCTCAAAGGTCCTTCATGTCAAATTGCTTTGCAAGCCAAAAACTTGACATCAAAAAATTTTCCTATATCATTCCCTATGAGTAGAATATCATCTACGTACAAGAATTAAAAGGCCATATTCCCTTTTGTATCAATTGTTCTAAACCATAGTTCTTAACAGTTTCATCGAACCTAATAGTCCAAGACCGTGACGCTTGCTTAAGTCCATAAATGGACTTCTACAGTTAGTAAACTTTGCCCTCTTGGCCTTTCTCCATGAACCCGTCTGGTTGAGCCATATAAATACGCTCTTTAAGATCGCCATTCAGAATAGGCAGTATTGACGTCTATTTGCCATATTTCATAATCAAGGGCAGCGGCAATGGACAGAAGGATTCAGATGGATTTAAGCATGCTACCAGTGGAAGATATCCTCATAGTCTATACCTTCCTTTTGGGTGTATCCCTTGGCTACTAGTCTAGCTTTGAATGTTTCTTCATTCCCATCCAGGCCTATTTTCTTCTTATAGATCCATTTGTATCCTACGAGTTTTATCCCTTCAAGAGGATCTACAATTTTCTAGACTATGTTCGAGTGCATCGAATGTATCTCAATGTTCATGGCTTGCTACCATAAGTTTACTTCAGGACCAACCATGGCCTCTGAGTAAGAGATTGGTTCATCTAAGTCCTTTTCAGAGACAACTGTCAAAGCTTCTCCATAGGACATGTACCTTTTAGGTTGTCTCACAACTCTCCCACTACGTCGTGACTCCATAGTCTCTGGCTCATGTCGTGGTTCTTCCATTATTGAATCAGAAGTAATTTCTAATTGGGCAGTCGATGTTCTGCCACTCAATAATTCCTCTAGCACAACTATGCTTCTTGGCTGTACACTTTTAATATAATCTTCTTTGAGAAAATGAGCATCCATGCTAATGAATATTTTCTTGTCAGTCATACTACAGAAGATATACACTTTCGTTCCCCTATGATATCCTACAAACATGCATAATTCTGAATGATTGACTAACTTGCTTGTCTTCGGTCTTAGAACATATGCTGGGCAACCTCATATTCTAAAATGATGAACAGACGAATTTCGCCCATACCATCTTTCATGTGGTGTACCATGCATCGTCTTTGAAGGAACACGATTCAGAATATATGTTGTTAGTAAGATATATCCCCAGAACGAATCTGAGGGGGATGAGTAACTCATCATAGATCTTACCATCTCCATCAGAGTTCGATTCCTTCTCTTTGCCACACCATTTTGCGGTGACATACCAGGTGTTGTAAGCTAAGAAATAATACTTTCTTCCTTAATAAAGTTCTTGAACTCTCCTAGCAAGTACTCTTCACCATGATCAGATCATAGTGCTTTGATTTGTTTTTCTAATTGCTTTTCAACCAAGGCCTTATATTCTTTGAACTTTTTAAAGGTTTCAAACTTTTGATGCATTAGATAAACATGACCAAAATGTGATTAGTCGTCAGTGAAGGTTCTGAAGTATTCATAAACTCCACTTGCTTGGATATTCAATGGCCTACATATATAACTATGTATGAGTTCAAGGCATTAAGTGACTCTTTCACCTTTTGATGAAAAATATATCTTGGTCATTTTACCTTCTAAGCAGGATTGACATGTGGGTAGTGAACCCACATTAAAGATTGCAAAGGACCATCATTCACAAGTCTTTTAATCATGTCTAGGCTAATATGTCCAAGACGTAAGTGCCACAGATAGGTTAGATCGGTTGAGTCATACTTTAACATTTTACTATCCCTATGTGAATCGATATTCACTTCAGTGTCACAAATCATGGGTACTACATGTTTTACGTGATGCAATTTATTAATCATTCGTACAACAGTAATTAAGCATTCATTTCTAAAAATGAATTTTCTTGCGGTGCTCTTGCCTTTTGCAGCTCTCAGCTTCTGCTTCTTCACTTTCCTTGGACCCCTTCTCTGTTTCTTCTGAGAGCTTGAGATGGAAGGCCTACTTTCAGTAAAGTTAGTCTTTTTAGATTTTCTCTTTCCCTTCAGAAATAGGGTCTCAGCAGCTTGCAGCTCCTTCATGAGCTCAAAAAGTAAGTAGTTTAGCTTATTCATCGAATAATTAAGCTTGAAGTTCTCAAAGGTACTAGGCAAAATCTCTAGGATCATATCCACTTGAGTCTCTCCATCGACCTGAGTACCCATGATCTCCATCTTATTCAGAAAACTTATGATCAATATCATATATTCTCTAATAGGAGTTTCAGGTTCTATCCTGCAGTTCATGAAGTTAGGCACAGTTGTCTGTCTGGCTTGACGACCCTGATCCCCAAACACTTTGGTGATGTTTAATATCATATCAGTGGCGGTCTTAAAATTCTGATGCTGCTGTTGTAACGCATTTCTCATAGATGCCAAGATGTAACATATGGTGATCATATCAGAATGCAGCTAAGAAGCATAAGCATCATTTTCCTCTTAAGTCGATTCAACAATAGGCTCAAGAGGACAAGGGGTAGTGAGCACGAACTTATGATTTTCTACCGTCAGCACGATATCAAGATTTCATTTCCAATCCACATAATTTTCACCGTTGAATTTGTTCGGGTTAAGAATTGTTGAAAGAGGGCATAGCAACATGGTTACTGAAAATAATAAATAAGGCGGTGTAAATAAATGCTCAATTGCTTGGGAAAGTAAGGTGCATGATGAAACTACTAAATATTTCAAAATCCATTAAAAAAATTCCTCCATGATGTTACGATAAAAAACGATAGCTTGTCTCATCGAGGGATGAAGTCCAAACTAACACTTATCTCATCGAGACTCCTCTCGTTTGGTTAATGCTCAAATGTCTCCACATCTAGCTTAACCAATCACCAATGGTTTTGGTCACGTCGGCCCCATTGACTAGCCCCTATAGGGGGATTCCAATGTGCTTCAATCTAAGTGTTTAACCAACGCATCGACTCTTAAAAGTTGTTATGGACTTACAGTCCATCTATGAGACGACCCTGCCCCACACTCCCTTTAGAAGTCTTAGCTTCTGAAACAACTCGATGACTTAAAGCGACACGATTTCAAAGTTTCTCACATTCAAGTGACGATCGCTATGGGTGGTTCTAACCCTTTCTCGTGGCACAATTAAGTTTGCGTTGGAGACCTTGGAAACGTTTTAACATAAACAACGCTTCCACTTAGTTTTTGAGAAAAAATAGACTTTTGGTTATTTTTCAAAAGAACATAACTTTTATTAATTTGAAAAACAATGAAATTATAAATCCTTTATTAATTTAAAATTAAAATTCAATAAGGGACTAAAATTGATTTTGAAATCATATTTCAAAATTTGAATTTTAAAAACCCTAGGTTTCCTAAAACTATAGGTTTCCAAAACTTGTAGGTTTCCTAATCCAATTAGGACTCAACCGTGCAAGGAACAACACATGGCAGCGGTCAGTGGCAGTGAGCGGTGAACAGTACCGGTGGTGAATAGTATCGGTATGAACAGTTGGCGTGAGCAGTAGTTCCGGCGTCTTCTCGGTGGCTATCTGGTGACTTCTCGACAGTGGTTTTGAGTGATTTCCTGCGACGATTTCGAGAGGACGATGAATTTACGATAATATAAATTTGACAACATTTGCAATAATTAAAATAGATAAATTTCTATGCCTCAAATTCGACATACATCAAATCTAAATAAAAAATACCTAGAGTCAATAGTTCAGGATTCAATCACAAAACATATTCAAAACAATTTTGAATCTACCATACAAACATATGCCAATATCCATAAAATTCAGAATATGTTCATTTTAATTATCTATATGCATAATCTTAAACCTACGCTCTGATACCAATTGCTAGGGTCAATCAGTTTTAAAATTAAAAAAAAAAATTTAACCACGAACGGTTCATAAACGGAATATCAAAATTTTTTTATTTAATTTATTTAATCATATTAAATAATTTAAAATCAATTTTAGTTTTATCATGCCTATACAATATTAAAACGAGTAGATTAAGAAAAAATGATTTTTCACCTTCACTCTGTATCAGAGAATTTCTAAATTGGTGGAACTCCCTAATCATGAACTTGATCTTCCACGAATAATTTATGAATTGGTCCACCAACAACCACCCATTAATTTTAGAAAAATATCTCATAAAATTTTTGTGGGCTCTCAAAATGATTGAATAAAAAAAATCAAATCTTCCCTTCTTCAGATTAATTTGGCGGCAACAGTAGTGAGAGGAGAGAACATTTTACTCTCTTTGTGTTGATAACAACAATTGTATCTAATACTCATTATCTATTTTGCAATCAAATTACTATTAGATATTTATCAAAAGGTAATTTTTAGTATTTACAAATATACCCTTATATTATACTAATTATCTATTATTGCCGAAAATTACATGATCTCCTAGAGTTTTAGTTGTATCGAAATTCATCAATGCAATAGATAAATATAATTGATCATTATCACTTAATTAATTAATTTATTTTATTTAACAAATTATATAATAATTAGGAAATAATAATAATTACTTCAATAAAACAATTACACTTAACTAACTTAAGTGACATCACCTATCACATATAGGTATAGGAAATATGACTTGGCACCAAAACACGTTTTGGTCCAACTTAGTTCATTTGTCTATTCATGTTCTCTAAGCTATTTCTGAAACTGAATGGACCCACATGAACAAAGCTTAGGATTCAAATACACGGAAAATTTATCTTCATAAATTCTCGACCTACAGGTTTGATGCCAAATCAACTCTCGATTCATGCGCGCTACATTTTCTGTTAGTGTAAATAAACTCTATTTATTTTCACGATCCATAGAATATTTTAACATAATACTCATCGTGAATATCAGTAACAAGAGCAGATTGTAAAATTATCGTTTACCCCTCTTGTTATTATTTCCTTAACTCATTTATTAATTGTGAATAAGAAAGACATTATAGTGAATTGTCTCGTACAATTCACAAGTCTTATTCAATGACTCATTTCATCGAATACTTGGCCAAGTTAATTTATTCACACACACGTCAATAAAGCATAAGGTGATATTGTTGCTTTTGCAATCCAACCATAAATTTCTATATCTGCGAATCACGCAACTCCTACTTAATTAAAATATAATCTTAACAGCCGAGGTATTGCCCACCAATTCGAACTCACTCATTTTGACATATCAAAGATTGCAACTAACCAAGTCAAGTTACGTATTCATCTCAGGATTAAGGTAGCTATGAAAATACCATTATGGTGTAACAATTAGATTCAGAGTTAGGTAAACAGTTTTAGGCTATAAACTAATTTGTTATCGGTCTATTCAACATGTTTATAACATGTCTAGGTTAACCATTTGAGTCTCCACTCTTATGTCCCATGACTGACATCCAACGGTTCAACCTAACAGTCATAATCGGATTTGATTACCCAGTCAATCCTAAGACTGCGAATATAATTTTGAACTATTTCAGATGAGTTTATCTGTAGACGCTTTTGTCTTCACTCTTCTTTCATTGACAATAGTTTCAGGACTTAAGTAATTTATAAACACGCTTTAATTTAAAATAAAACTTTCAATTTATTCATAAAAAATTTAATAATACAAATATGTCTGAGAAATTACTAAATACAAATAAATAGTTATATATTACACACTACTTTATGGACATATTCCAACATTATGTTGATCATGTTCTTGCACAGAAGTACTCTTTCTCATCTTAGTCATCATATAGCCCTTAGTGGCCTCATGACGACTTTGATCAGACTGCTGCTCAAATATCGTCTGTAGAGATTCCATAATCCCATAGGCAGTCTCCATGCTTTCACGCTTGGTTCTCAGAACATCATTCATGCCCACAAGCATGTAGCATTTCGCCTTGTTGTTTGATATGATCCAAGCATCATATTTGTCTCTAACATTCTTAGGGGCATTAGTAGAGGGCTCCTTAGAATATTCCTCTGTAAGAACGAACTTATGGTTCACAAATCAGCATAAAATTCATATTTGATTTCCAACGTACAAAATTATCACATTCAATTTCTCAAGAACGAGTAAAGCATTAACAAGGTTGCCCACGGTAGACATAATAATGATGAATGAAATTTAAAACATACAGGATTCAATATAATTGATAAATGTCTAGAATTCAAAAAATAAACGTGATGCGTGAATGCAACATAATAAACAGACAAATTTAACATTTAATAATCACGATAAAATAACTCAATGATTAATGTGCTACCTTAGGGTCAGTCAGATTAACCTCAGACTGTCAATAAGACATTCTCATCATTATTAATTAAAATTTAAAATATATCATATTTTCGCTTTTAACAATAAGGTACTGCTTGTTTGGTCAAGTCACAACTATTCACATGAAATCTTAATTGTGACTTTGTGAGTGTAACCCATCATTTCAGATTCCATAATTCATTTAGAATATGACGTCTTAGGATCCGTCAAAACTAAACTACATCACTTCCTCCTATCTTCTTAAGAAATCCAACATTGGTATTGGTACTGCTCGAACCTTCCTTAGGGGTATGAAAACAAAGCCACCTCGAGGCCCTTACTGCACCTCACGGTGTTGTACTACTGATGGAGACCATAGGTTACATTGACATGTTAACTTTCTCTCACTTATTATTTTAGGATTATGTGTTTCTATTTTAACTAACTAATTAATTCTAAATTAATCATTCGTCAAAATAATAACCCTATGAATATTTAATAATCAGTTATGCCAATCTTATTGATCTAAGTCCATTTAACCTTCTAAAGGGCCTAAGTAATAATTATGTGAACTTAGATTAACTAATTAATTATATTCACCAAATTTTAATTAACTCTTTTATAAATTGGTTATCCTAAAGGTTTACTGTAACTCTTAGTGTGGTGTGATTACCAATTTTGAACTAATTAAAACCTAGCAGTTTACATGCTATTGATTTCATAAAACAATACATCTAAACATATTATGACAATCCTAATAAATCATGTTTTTACTGATAAGATGCATGATCAAATAAAACTGTGTGTGACTTTCATGTATGGCATGTCGACTAATGCAAGGACATGTTGTCAAGCATAACAAATAAAACAATTATTTAACAATTAAATAAAATAATAATGGGTCGAGTGACAATTGGGTATTTCTAAATTACAACCCTCGAAATAAAAAAATAAAATTATAAAGCGGACTTCAAGAATACATAATTACCAAATATTACCTTCTCCTCCTCCTGAGATTCATCTTTATAATCTTCAAGCTTCGAACAAAACCCCTTTTAATTAGGAGAAAACTAATTTGATTAATTTAAATTAATTTTTTTATAATTTTCCCTTTAAAATAGTTGATTTTGACTTAGTCAAATAAACACTTTTTTTGATTTGGTCAAACTTGGGTCAAACCCAATCAACCTATCAATTTCTAATTACCATAAAATTAATAATTAATAATTAATATTAAAATTACATTAATTTCAAGATCTAAAAGGATGATTGATAGACTTAGGGTTATCATCAAAATCTACAGTGATAGGATTAGTTGGTATCAGGATTTCCGTGAAACTTCCCTAAATATGACAACAATTGCCACCGACCACCACCAACCAACGGATCTGCCACCGCCGGCCGCTGACGCTGATTTTCTGACGACATCGCTGGAGTAGATGACATTGCCAGTTTTAAAAAATCGGAGGCGCCAATGCCCTAAATCCAATAACTGGTGCCGGCACCAGAATTCTTAGAGAATTCCTATTTCTTTTCTTTTTCCTCTTTCGTTTGTCTTGTGTGTTCTTCGTCTTCTCGTGATCGGAGTAATTAAAATAAATATTTAAAATAAATTTAAAAAAATTCTACTCCCCAAAACAGTTTACACAAGATCTAAGAAAAAATTAAAGAACAAAGCGTAACCCGATAATCACCATACAATTAACGATCCATTATTTTTCATACATTCAAAAAGCATAACCATCCATTCATTCATACATATCTCATATTATATGAATAATGCAACTCACACAACGTTTAACATATAAATATATAAAGACCCCTCAGATCTCACTTATTTGTCGTCACGACGCGTGCGCGGCGGAAGAGTGTGGCACGAGGCCATTGTAAAAAAAATCTTTTAATAAAAATAAAATCTTTTATTAAAACAAAAATTAAGCAACGCTATGATAACCCAAAAACTTCTTTTTATTGAAAACTTTTTTCAATCAGTCCGCACCCTTGCAAAACTGATCAATCCTTCATCCCACGAAACTGTTCCAATGATCAGTAGACTCCGAGATCCACACTAAGATCTTTCAAATCAATCCTCAACGCACTAGGCGTGTGTAAGCATGTAGAATATTACAAGACACTTTTTCTGTCTCTAGATGTACTCAACACATGAGATCTAGAGATTTAGTGCGACTGACTTTTATGATACGACTCTCTAAAAGAACACGATGAATATTGTTTTTTAGATTTGATTAACTATTAATCGTAGAGAAAAATCACTCTGAACAATTGTGTTTTCAACTCAATTCTCTGATCTATGAACTATTAATCATCAGTCATTTTCTCATGTTACCAATCATACATATCACTGAATCTCCAAAACAAAAGTCACTAGCCTGTTTTACAAACAAACCTTAACGAGTGACTCAAAAGATCCAGTAGACGTATATAGGAGTTCATGACCACTCAGGATTCATACTGATCTACATATGATCATCGAATTGATATATATTAAATCTTTATGATAACTGACACATTGATAAAGATATTTATTCACATCATCCCAATCATATATGATCTCATCAATGATCCAGATTTAGATCACACGCATTCATAATGCATAGTGAACCGTACTAGCAACCATTCATTAAAGATTTCATACTTTAATATGTTGCTGACAATTTTATTCTTTATCTATGATCTTAATCCTCTCATACTAATACAAGATCATAGTATCATTAACGAATATGAAAGTTTTAGATATTTTTATAAATTATTCAACAATAATTTAAAAGAACATTTATAAGAAAAATGTAATCCTCATTAAATTTTATATCAAAATGTCAATACACATGTTTTGAGGGCATAACCCCCAACAATAATAAACATTACGCAAAACTAAATTATTGTTTTCACATAACAATTTGATAGTTCCAATTGATACTGCAGATACTAGTGATCCATTTCCCTCACGGAAGCTGAACTTACCCTCGTTAAGCCTTCTGTTTTCCCTGAACTCTTGCAGGAAACTCTTAAAAAGTCTACAATCCATGAAAAAGTAGAGTCAACCATGTAACAGGCTTCAGTAACAAGTAATGTACCTTTGGATTTTAACTCCTTGAGATAATTCAGGTAGTTGCACTTCCAATGACCAGCAACTCCGCAAGATGACTCTTGTCTTTTGACTTGTCCACTTTTGTAGTGCCCTTGACTTTCGTAACTTTCGAGTTTGCCTTCTTAGCTTTCTTTGGACATCTCTTGTGTTTCTTTTTTGTGCCAGCAGCTTGCAATTCCTTCATAAGTTACGGAAGAGAGTACCTCAACTTATTTATCGAATAATTAAGTTTGAAGTTCTCAAATGTGTCTGACAGGGCCTCAAAGATCATATCATTTTGAGTCTCTCCATCTACTGATGAGTGCGTTTAACAACCACATTTTAGATAATCTTAACTTTAATTTTATTGGTTCTTTGAGTTTTATTATTTGATTGATGTTTGTTTTACTTTTATTTTGTCGGTAAACTATTCTAGATCATTTGGATTGATTTGGAAAGACTTAGAAGGCAAAACTGCAGATAAATCGAGAAAATAACGGACCTGGCCAGAAAGCCAACTTTGTGACGTTGGACGTTACGACAAGCCAACGCTGGGACGTTGTCTCCCAGCGTTGCGACGCTAGCGCAATAAAGATATTTTTTGTCTTTTTAATTTTCACTCCAATTGTATCCTTATCAAACCCTAGTGTATAAATATAATATTTAAGGGTTTTAGAGGACTTTTTGGATATGGAAGGCAAAGAAGAGAGCTTTTTGGAGAGGAAATGAAAACTGATCAAACCGGGATACAGATTGTTCATTCTCAAATCATTCTCAAATCTACTTTTTCTTCTCTTTTCCTCTATGTTCATGAATATTATTAGGATGTTTTCTTCTTCTAGTATGTTCTAATTTTCTTATATAGGGCTATGACGTTGCCAAACCATGATTGTTCATATATTATGATTTTCAATTCAAGCGATGTTTATTCAGAATTATTGAGTGTTATAATCCATTCTTAATATTTGTGATCGTCTGGCCAACTAATGCATATTTTGGATTTAATTTTGAGACTGAGAAGTGATGATCAAATTTGCTTTTCGTTATAACACCATTAGAATTTAATATTTAGAGATAATTATCGATCTAATGTAGTAATTATAATTTTTAGTGTTTAATGAGTTATAATTTATTTAATCTTGACAGAGATGTGATATTAGTATTTTTGATTCATTGTTATCGATGCTTGAGAAAGATTGGTAATTATATTAGATAAATTCATTGTCAATAATTTGATAAACAATGATTGATTGAGATTTAGAATTTAGAAGATATTTGGTTTGGTAAAATTGAAAGCCCTAGAACTTTTAACTATTCAAATTTGAATTATTTTATCGTTATCAAATCTTTATCATTTTAGTTTAATTATAATTTTAGCTTAATTAGAACTCCCAACTTTTTCGTCATTCTCAATTAGAATTAAGGTCTAGTTGATTTCAATAATTAATATCAATCAATCATGTGGACGATATTCTATTTCGTCAAATTTTATTACTTGACAATGATACTGTACACTTGCACTCTACTTAAATATTTAAAAATCTGATATAAACATATTACTTCCATGATGTTATGATCAACAATGATAGCTCGTCTCATCTAGAAACAACGCCCGAGCTACTTTCTATCGCATCAAGACTCTTCTCATTTTGTTAACGCTTCTCAAGATGTCACTACATCTAGCTCAACCAATCACCAATGGTTTTGGTCACCTTAGCCCCATTGACTAGCTCCAATGAGAGATTTCAATGTGCTTCAGTCTAAGTGTTTAACCAACGCATCGGTTTTAAATGTTACTATGAACTAACGGTCCGTGTAGGGACGATCCCACATCACCACTTCCTTTACAAGCTTTAACTTCTCAAGCAACTCGATGACTCAAAGCGACATGATTCTCCCACAGAAGAAAGGACCGCTAGGGTGGCTCTAAACCATTCCTTACGCCACGATCAATTTTGCATCGGGGACCGTGAGAGCTTTTGAACGTAAATGGCCCTCCCACTTAGTTTTTGAAAAATTGAATTTTTCTATGCTTTTCCAAAAATCATAACTCTTTATAAATTTGAAAAGCAAGATTTAAAAATTACAAACTTTTATAAAATTTAAAATTTATAACTTTTATAAAATTCACATTGTATTTAAAATTATAACCTATTATACATTTAAATTACAATGATATATGTACATGCTGCATGGCAATTTAATATTGGCATATTCTTATTTCTATATGGCATGTAATATGAGGATGCGAGATTAATAATAAATCATAATTCAAAATTAACATCTCTGTGGCTCATTTCTAATTACAACTCATAAAAAGAATAATAATTAGTCTTTTTGGCATCTGTAATTATCTCCTTACAATCTTCAAGCTTTGCTCAAAACCCTTTTAATTAAGAAAAATTATTTTTCTAATTAAATAATCCCATCAAATATCTTTTTTAAAATAATTGAATTTGATTAGTAAAAAAACTTTTAATGACATATCAAACTTGGGTCAAACCCAATCAATTGATTAAATTTTAATTTTTCAAAAAAATAAAATTGATAACCATCCTTTTAAAATTCAAAATTTAAAAGATAAAAGATAGGATTAGGGTTTCACGAATCAACACAGAGATAGAGAACCATGATATCAGGGCATTTGAGCCTCGTACCCTCAATCACAAGGATTGCCACTGCCAGTGGCCACGGGACAGCCCTGACATCGGCGGCTGCCGCCCGACCACCACTGTCAGTGGTGGACCTCGGGGTGCGACGATATGCTACTAATGTGTTCACGACGGATTTACATGAAATTAACGATACAACTCTTGAAAAATCAAACTACATAAAAATTTATGCCACACTTTCAGCGTACATCAATTCTAAAATTGAAAATAACACCTAGAGCCAATCGATCGGGATTCCTTAATAAAACACATTTTAAACATGTTTTGAATCTACCATACAAAAAATATATGCCAATATTATCGCATGCATCCATACATACATTTGGATTCAGAATATGCATATTAAAAAATCATCGACTCTGATACCAATTGTTGGATCGAGTTTTATATTTTAAAGAATAATTAATGAACCACAAACGGTTCAGAATATCAAAAAAATTTCATACAAACATTTAATCAACTTAAATACAAAACCAATCAATCAACATGCATAATCATATAAACATATCAAGAAGAGATAGAAACAATTTATATATTTTCAATTAATGGAGAATTTCTGATTTGGCAGGATCCAATTTTCTATCTCGCGTCTTTCGTTCTTCACAGAGGTAGTAGGTGATATTCACACCAACAACCACTCGTTAGAGTTATAAGTAAATCTCTCAAGAATTTTAATATGAATTGAGTGTGGGTTCTCAAAACAACGATTGAAAGAAAAAATCAAACTTTCATCTTCCCCTACTGTCAAAATTGGCGGCGACTGTGTGTTTTATGGAGAAAGAAACATTTTTCTTCTCTGATTCGCACCCTTAGGCATAGGGCTAGCGATATGGATAAGGATGCAATCCCTTATAAGATAATTATAGAATTTTCACATATATCCCTATGTATTAAATTCCCAAAAATTATATCCTCTCCATGTACTGCGATGTGCGATTTTTACATCTCTCCTAGTACCAAAATTGTGTCCAAATTCATCAGTCCAAATTGATTAATTAAATTGATCACTATCAATTAGAAAATAATAACATAATTAATTTGAACATTAATTTAACTCTTCACTAATTTAGTGCTGACACCCATCTCATATGGGCTCAGGAAGTGTACCTTGGTCCAAAACACATTTTTGGTCTAACTGTCGTTGTTTCTCATTCATGCCCTTATGATCCTGCAACCAAATTGACCCACATGAACAAAGCTATGAGATTCAAATACATGTCTAATTTATCTCCATAAATTCTTGACCTATTTAATCCTGATATCGTACGACTGCACTATAGGTCCGATGTCGATAGAACTCTCGATTCATGCGCGCTATATTTTTTGTTGGTCAAATAAACATTTATGTTTCACGGTCAACAGAATACCGTACCTCTCCAGTTATTATTTCTTTAACTCATTTATTGACTATGAATAAGAAAGACATATCAATGAAGTGTCTCATACAGATCACCATGTCTTATTCGAAGACCCATGTTATCAAGTACCATACCCGATTTATTTATTCACACACCCATCAATAAAGCATAAGGTGATATTGTTGTTTTTACAATATTACCACGAATTCCATATCTGTAAATCACGCAACTCCAATATAGTTGAATCACGGTCCCAACAGCCGAGATATTGTCTGGTAATTTGAACTCACTCCTATGACATATCAAAAATCGCAAGTAACTAAGTCAAGTTTCGTATTCAACTCAGGATTAATGTAATTATGAAAATACCCTTAATGTGTAACAATTAAATTTAAAGCTAGATAAACGGTTTTGCTTTAAACTAATTGGTTATAGATCTACTCAACATGTCCCATAACATGTTTAGGTCAACCGTTAGAGTCCCCACTCTCATTCCCCGAGACCGGCATCATTTGGTTCAACCTAACAGTTATAATTGGATTCGATTGTCCAGCGATCCCAAAACTGCGAATAATATTCTGAACTATCTTAGAAGAGTTTGTCTGGAATACAGCTTGGTCTTTACTCTTCTTAGATTGATAATAGTTTCAGGACTAAAGTAGATTACAAACACAATTTAATTAGAGGAAACTTTCAATTTATTCATAAAATTCAGTAATACATAAATGTCAAAGAATAACTATGTACTCATAAATATTTATTATACCCTACTTTATGGACATAATTCCAACATATAATTAGTAAAATAAAATATTTTGATAATCTTATGAAATTAGAGATGTGAACATCCGTATATTGATTTCAAGATCTTTTCTAACTAATATTTAATTATAAGTCAATAATGATTTGTTTGTTATATATTTATAAATTAAATATTCTATAATATTTATGTTATCAGTAACATGAAAATTAATATACATGAATTTATAGAAAGATAATAATATATTTTGAGAAACTGTCTCTTAATATGATATAATTACTTCTTAAGAATATGACAAATTGGTCAAATAGAACTATTTTATATACTATTCAAATAGCACTAAAATTTTAATATTATAAACAAGCTATTATTATTACTATTTCACTTTTAGTTTAGATGTAGAATAGTTTTTAAATATGATAGTGTATTTATTTTAATATTAATATTAATTTAAAATTATATCTACATTTTAAATTAGTTGAATATCTGCGAAGCACGTACGTTTCGACTATTACATATTGTAATACCCTTAGCTAAAAACCTTATTCACCTAGGAAGTATTACCCTCTTGATTATTTACTTAAACATTTAATAGAAAAGACAAAATAAAAAATAAGTTTTTTTATTATTTAATAAAAATGTAAACCAATCTAATCATTTATTTAAGTTTATCAATATTGAATTCAAAGTACTTAAATAAATAAAATTTACAGCGGAAACATAATCAATTAGCAACTTTTATTTTAAAGTTAAAACGTCTAAATAAAGAATAATTATTTGTGAAGCATAATAGAAATCTTTATTCAAAATATTCTTCTGAGTCTGATCCACTCACTAAATGTCATCTAGCAATTACTACTTGCCTGAATGGTTAAAGAAAATGCGATGAGCTAATGCCCAGTAAGTAAAACCTTACACATACTTAGCAAACACATGCATATCCAAGTCTATTTTAAATCATTAACATAAGCCTTGTGTTTGAAATACACTTCATAAACCATTACGTCACACTTTTTTCATTGCTTTAGCTTTACATTGTGCATGTCATTATTTTCATCACATACTTGTCTTTACTTTAGAAAATTTTATGTTTTTCATTGCATTCTTTTCTTTACATTATTCACGAGCTTACTTGCATAATATTTAGCCAACCAGATGTAGTCGGTCACTATTATGAAAATCTGTTCGACTACCGGATCTTTGGTAATATCACTGGACAAGCCAAACGATCATTCATTAATATTAAACATTAAACATTATCGGGTCCGCCAGTCCCTGCGTCTCATTTCCCACTCATGGCATAAACATACACCTAGTCTTATATATATTTATTTATTATTTCTTTATTATTTCTCTTTTATGAACCATAACGTAACTCTACACATATAATCATCCACAATCATAAATTATACACATCATTAGCAAAAATATTCACATACAATTAAGCATCTAATCACATAAGCACATTACATATATATATATAAGATATTTGCATACAAGGGCAGAGAAATGAGAGTCCAAAAATGTATAATTCACCCATCATAAATTTCTAGCGTATAACAAAGATTCAAATATGCGTAAAATTATACTTTCCTGGTGTCCTTATCAAAATAAAATGAATAGATAATGCTTCGTGTAATGGAATCCGCTAACTCCCTCCGCAGCGTCCCTAACACTGTCATGTCACCGCCTCCCGCTCATGTTCCTTCTCCAACTGCTCTTTCTGCCCCCGTAGTCGAGGACATTCCAATACCAGAAGAAGTTTCTCCTCCACCTCCCCTATCTTCTTAGAGGCCAGCTCCTACTTCTTCTCATTATCAGGGGATGCTCGAGGAGACTGACGTCTGGAGGTGGCGGCGGTACACAATAACTTCACCCATTCCTACTTCTGTAAGCTTCTTGAAGGATCCCCGTTCCTTGCAAATCATTACGATGTGGATCAAGTCTGACGTGGACACAGCTTCCCTTCGCCAGATGTCAGTTATTGATAAGGTCATCGGCCTTAGTCACAGCTTGATACAGGTAAATTTTTCTCTTTCTTTGATTTTATCTCTTTGCTCTGTTCTCTATTCTTTTACTAATACTTAGAGGATTTTTGCAGGTTGTCACTTATCACAACGGGATCTAGGAAGACATCCACTCAATGGAGCTCGAGACGGCGGGCTTTAGGAAAATGTGCATGAGATAAATAAGTCCCATGGCGTTGTTCTTGCAGAACTGGACCATCTGAGGAAGGTTGAGACGGAGCTCCAAGGGGTTGTCTCCCGTCTCGCTGAAGAAATAGATGTCACTGTAGCTGAGCGCGACGTTGGAGGAATCTATAAAAAAAAGTCAGAGAAGGTTGCTGAGAAAATGGGGTGAACTTGTCCGTTGTCGAAGGGAAGATGGTCGAGGCAAAGGGGAAGTTGTTGTCTATGGATGCAGTTTGGCTACGGCTGGCGAGTGGGAATCCCAACTTATGGCCGAGTACTAGGCCATTGTTGATCAGGCTTAGGTCATGGCCTATAGTGCGGGTTACCGTGACGCCAAATTTGATAAGGCTCCCCGCATGCCACTTGTCCTTCCCGATGACCCTGCCGAACCTGAAGCAGACATTCACGTTCTGACTTCTGACCCCCATGCAGAGGCTACCCACGAAGAGGAGTCTTAATTTAATTTTCTTTACACTTTTCTTTTTCATGTATTTTTTACTTTTATTGTACTTTAACTTTTCAGCAGATCTTCATGTATTTTTCCAAAGTCAATGAGAAGATCTTTCTCGTTTAACTGTTTCTTTTATCATTTTTCCTTTTTTCAAGACTCAAATGATTATCTGCTTCTGCTTTGTTTTGTCATTTTCTCAAACACTTGGCAAAAATTTAGCGAAACACTTTCACTTAACAAGACATTTTTTCATTTTTGTAGTAACATGTTTACCCATACCCGCTCCTATTTTTAAGTTGACTCGAAGAATAGGATTTGTTTTGATTGAAATAAATAGAACGGGTCATTCCCATTTAGTTGAGCCACCTATTTTCATAACTTTTTTACTATTTTGTTTCGAAGACATTCATTCTTCTTTTACGCCAATCTTTAGGATATATTTTTCCTTTTGAGAGTAGAACTTATGAAATGTCAATCTCAAGGACTCACGCCATTTAAATCCTTTTGACAATAGGACTTATTGTTCACCCCTCTCAAGGACTTACACCCTTAGTTTCTTATGGGAGTAGGACTTATGAACTATCCCTCCCAAAGACTTATCTATGCCCTTAGTTTCTTTTGGGATTAGGACTTATGAAATGCCTCTCCCAATGACTTATACCATTATTTCCGTGTTGTTATTTAGAGATGAGGAGAGCGGACACCAAGTTTTTATGTGGAAAATCTCTGCGGGAAAAAACCACCGGAAAATATTTACTATAATGCTCTTTACAACTTTAAAACAAAGTATTTCCTTAGGTGGGCTGCATTCCACAGGTCTGCTCCTTCTTCTGTTTTCAAATGGTAGTAGTCGCTTCCCCCTATCCCATTGATGATATATGGTCCTTCTCATGTTGGCTCAAGTTTTCCCTCAATCTAGAAGATCTTTCTTAAGACTAGGTCTCCCTTCTGAAATTCCCCTTTTTGTACCTTCTTCTGGAAGTAAGATCTCCTTTTCTGACTGTAACGGGCCATCCGGATCAGGGTTGCTTCTCTTTGTTCTTCCAGTTCATCATGGTTATTTCTGAGGATTTTTTCATTTTGTTTCTCGTCTAGTTAAGATCTTATAGTGGGGCTCACAATTTCAACAGGAATCACCACTTCTACTCCATATGTTAGAGCAAACGGTGTTTCACCCATTGCCACTATGGGAGTTGTTCTGTATGCCCATAGTACTGCTGAAAATTTTTCCACCCACTTCCCATTGGCTAACTCTAGCCATTTTTTCATATTGTCAAGTATAATTCAGTTTGACCTTTCAGCTTGTCTGTTATCTTGTGGATAATATGGTGTAGAGAATCGGTTGATGATCTTCAATTCCAAACAAAAGGTTTACACCATGTTTCCGGTGAACTGAAGTGCGTTGTCAGATATGAGGACCCAGGGAATTCCGTATCAGCATATTGTGTTCTTCCACAGGAACCCTTTTACTTCTTTCTCGCGAATTCTGGCAAAGGCTTCAACCTCAATCCATTTGGTGAAGTAATCTGTTGCGACCAACAAGAAGCGCTTCTAAGCAGGTGTCGTGGGGAGTCGTTCAACAATATCTAGAGCCCACTGCATGAACGACCAAGGACTTGCTATGGTTTTGAGTTTTCTAGGGGTAATTTTGACTACGGGTGCAAAGCGCTAACACTTATCACATTTCTTTATGTACTGTTTAGTGTCTTGGTCCATCTTTGGCCAATAGTACCCCTCGTTCATCACTTTGTGAGTTGAAGATCTTCCCCCCGTGTATTTTTGCTAATACATATTACGCTTCCTTCTCACATAGACACTTCAGGTACAAGCATGTAAAGGATTTTTTACGCAATAGTTCATTTATCAATGTGTACTTGGTGCTCCGTTGCTGTACTTTCCTGGCGAGAAGCTTGTCCTTTTGAGGTATTCCCTCTTCATATTATGTCATCCTACTAGTTGGGTTCCCTTTCCACTTCAACTTCAGCTACCTTATTCCACGGGAGGGAGACGCTTGGTTTTTCCAGAATTCCAAAAATTCTACGGGGACGTTCCTCTTGTATAGGAATTGCAATGATGATCCCAAGTTCGCCAATGCGTCAGCATGCCCGTTCTTAGTTCTTGTGCCTAAGAGTTCCTTTACTCGTTACAGGTAGTTGATCATCCTTTAATCTTTCGCTGTATATTCTCTTATTACATGTTTTACAATTAGGATGTAACCACATTATATTTTCGCATTTGTTATCTCATATTCTCGTAGCAAGGGCACTCCTACTACTAGTGCTTTATACTCCGCTTCATTGTTTGACGTTTTAAATCTGAAGGAGATGGAGTGCTCCAAAGTTTCTCCAAAGGGGGTCTGTATTACCAACCCTTGCTCATGCTCCTTTATTATTTGAAGCACCATCAATTTATTGTCTCCAGGGCCCAATCACAATTTCTTTGTGAGGTTCCCTTTCAAGTTCTCCTTTAGCGAAGTCCACAATGAAGTCTATTAATGCATGTCCTTTGATCGAGGTTTCGGGTTTGTAATGAATGCAGGAGACTCTTGACATGTGAATCTATCAACACATTGATGCATTGTGCCTGAAAATAGGGTCTCAGTTTTCGGGCTGCGGTCACAATGGCCAGCACCAACTTCTCCATCTGTTTTTACCTTACCTCGGCGGCTACTAGGCTTTTACTGATGAAGTATACGGGTTTCTGCTTTCTTTCTTTCTTCTCTATTAAGTACGGTGCTAACGACAACCGCCGAAATGGCAACATATAGTAGGAGTTGTTCACCTTGTATCGGCTTAAAGAGTAGAGGTAGTGTTTCCAGGTACTCCTTAATTCTACTAAGAGCTTCTTCACATTCTTTATTCCACCCTTTTATAGAATTCTTTCTCAACTTTTTGAAAAATTATTTACATTTATCCATGGACCTCGAGGTGAATCTGTTCAGGGCGGCCACCCTTCCTATTAATCCCTGTATCTCTTTTCAGCTCCGCGGAGATTTCATCTCCATAATTGCCCTCACTTGGACGGGGTTCACTTCGATTCCCCGTTGGTCACCAGGTGCCCGAGGAACTTTCCACAGCTACCCTGAACGTACATTTTTTCAAATTTAGCTTCATGGAGTTTTTTCTTAGAATTGTAAAGGCTTCTTTGAGGTCTTGAATATGGTCCTTCCATTTTCATCTTTTGACCAGCATGTCGTCTACATAGACTTCCATGATTTTCATGATCTATTCACAAAAGACTTTGTTCACCAGCCTTTGATAGGTAGCACCTGTGTTTTTTAGTCCTAAAGGCATGACTTTATAACAATAGATAACACACTTGGTAATGAAGGAACTCTTTTCCTGGTCAAGTTGAAACATTTTCACCTGATTATATCTGAAGTATGCATCTATGAAGCTGAGTAGTTTGTGTACGAAGTGGCACCAACCACCTGATCTATCCTTGGCAGCGGGTATTCATCTTTGGGATAGGCTTTGTTCAAATAAGTGAAGTCCACACATATTCTCCACTTTCAACTTTTCTTCCGTACCATTACCACATTGGCCAGCCACTATGGATAGTCCACCTCCTGAATGAAACTTGTTGTCAAGAGCTTTTCAACTTCTTATTTGATTGCATGATTCCGTTCTGGGATAAAGCTTCTCTTCCTCTGTTTCCCTGGCTTCACAGTGGGGTTCAAATCCAGCCTATGACAAATGATTTCTTCAGGAATTATTAGCATCTTCTATGTTGTAGTTGCGAACACATCCTTGTTTTTCCTCAGGAATTTCACCAACTTTTCTTTTCCACTTCTTTCAAGACGGGTACCAACATTTATCATCTTATGAGTTCCTTCCTCCAAGAACACAAGTTCAATTTCCTCCCCCGCCTCGGACCTCGGGCCATATTTCCCATCTTTCTGTGATTCCTATAAATCTACGAGTCGTTTACCTTCCGCATTTTCCATAGCCTTCTTCTTAGTGGACTCTAGAGTAGTCACGGAGCAGAATCAGGCAGCGGCTTGATCTCCCCTTATCATTGAAACTCTTGATGGGTATTTCAGTACTTGGTAGAAAGTTGAAGGGATGCCTTTTGTAGAGCCAAGTTCTCCCAGGATAGCATTGTACGGGGATGATGTACTCAGTATCATGAACTCAGTCATATGGTTGAAGGGGTCTGCATTCACTGGAAGAACAAGGGATCCCTCTGAGTAGCTGATGGCCCCGTTGAAACCTATCAACGTCTGCGAAGTTCCTTTCAACTCATGTTCTCCCATTGATCTTTTCTGTAACGTTGCCCGTGTTGGAAGTCATTCCTCAAAGCATGTGTATTGACATTTTAATATGAAATGTAATGAAAATACATTTTTCTTATAATTGTTCTTTTAAATTATTGTTGAATAATTTATATAAATATCTGAAAATACCATATTCATTTATGATACTATGATCTTGTATTAGTACGAGAAGATTAAGATCATAGATAATGAATAAAAATATCAGTAATATATTAAAGTAAGGAATTTTTAATGAATGGTTACTAGTACAGTTCACTAAGTATTATAAATTCATGTGATCTAGATCTGAATCATTGATGTGGATAGATATCTTAGTGAAAGTACTTTATATAATAAAATTATATATGACAGGACCGATGTGACTTAATATCTTTATTAACGTACTGTTTATTATAAAGATATAATACACATCAATCTTATGATCATATGTTGATCAGTCTGAATCCAAAGTAGTCATGAACTCCTATACATATCTACTGGATTTTTTTATTCACTCGTTAAGGTTTGTTTGTAAAATAGGCTAGTGACTTTTATTTTGGAGATTCAGTGATATAGATGATTGGGAATATGAGAAAATAACTTATTTGTAAAAAGATTTTTTATTCTGGGGCAAGTACATAATTATGAGATAATTATATGGGAGTAATTAATTAAAACTTAAATAATTTAATTACTTATATATAAGTTTTAGAAATTACATATATATATATATAATTATATTGATTAATTTTTTAATTATCGATAAGTGAGACAGAATATCTATTTGTGATATTAGATAATTATTAATTATTATTAGATAATAATTTGAATCAACTAAATTTATTATTTGTGAATTAACAGATAAGTTAGTTGATAGGGATAATCATATATGTTAATTTTGAATTAACTGATATCTAGATATTTATCTTATTAAAATAATAATTTAATTCACAGTAATTGTCAATCGTCAATCACTTATTGTGAATCAAAGATTGACATGAACTACTGTAGTGCCACGTGGCACTATAGTAGTGGGGGTAGTGGGTGTGTAATATTGTAGTGCCACATGGCACTACATTAGTGTCGTGGCACTACAATTGTGCACAAATTGCAGCGGGTCTCACTCCAATGGTAATTTTGAAATTAAATACTATTTTCAGTTTATCCCTAAACAATTGAAATGCTATTATCTAAAAAATATATAGATATTATTCTATTGGCCTCAGTGTTGAGAGAGTGAAGAACACAATTGTTATATGGGTAAGATTTCTCTGTGATTAAAAAGTTAATCAAAAAGTTATGTGAGAATAATCATCATATTCTCTCAGAAGATTGTCTCACAAAAATTATTCTTTCTCAATAAATTTCTAGATCTCAATTGTTGAGTACATCTAGAGACATAAAATTGTCTTTGATTATTCTACGTCCACATATGTCTTAGTGTGTTTGAGGATTAGCTTGGAAGATCCTAGTGTGGATCTCCTAGTCTATTGTTCCTGGGAACGTAGGATTGTTGGTTTGCGAGGACGTTTAATATAGACTACAAAAAGTATATGATTCCTATTAATGTATGTCACATCTAAGAAAGTTTCGCAGAAAGCCTTATACCAACTTATCTTATCACTACAGAGTTTAATGATAACCCTAACTCTATCAATTATCTTTTAAATTTTGAAATTAATGTAACTTTAAAATTAATTAATTGATTGAGTTTCACCCAAGTTTGACCAAGTCAATAAATTATTAATAAGTCAAATTCAATAATTTTAAAAGATAATTATTGAGATAATTTTTAATTAAGAAAAATAGTTTTTCCTAATTAAAAGGGTTTTGTTCGAAGATTGAAGATTATGAAGATTGACATCAGATAGAGAATGAGATATTTTAAAAATATGTAATCTTGAAGTCCTCTTTGTAATTTTATTTATTTATTTCAATGGTTGTAATTTAGAAATACTCAATAGTCACTCGATCCATTATTATTTTATTTAATTATTAAAATAATGTTTATTGATATGATTGATAACATGACCATGCATTAGTCGATCACATGTCATATATGAAACCCCACACAGTTTTATTTAATCATGCATCTCATCAGTAGAAACATGATTTATTAGGATTGACATAATATGTTTATATGAATTGTTTTGAGAAAACAATTGCATGTAAACTACGAGGTTTTAATTAGTTAAAACTTGGTAAGCACACCATTCTAAAGGTTATAGTAACATTTATGATAACTAACTTTATTATAAAGGTTTTATTAAAGTTTGATGAATATAATTAATTAATTAATCTAAGTTCACCTAATTATGGCTTACGCTCTTTAGAATGTTAAATAAACTTAGACCAATGAGATTGGATTAACTGTTAATTTAATATTCATAAGGCTATTATTTTAACTAGTAGTTAATTTAGAATTAAATGATTAGTTAAGATAGAAACACATTATCATAAAATAGTGAGTGGGAGAAGGTTGGCATGTCAATGTAACCTATAGTCTCCATTATTAGTACAACACTGTGAGGTAGAGTGAGGGCCTCGAGATGGCTTTGTTTTCATCCCCCTAAGGAAGGTTTCGAGCTATATCAATATCAAGGTTGGACTTCTTAAGAAGATAGAAATCTGAAATAATGGGTTACACTTGCAAAGTCACAATCAAGCTTTCAGTGGATAATTGTGACTTGACCTAATAAGCGATACCTTATTATTAAAAGAGAGAAAATGAGATATTTTTAGTTTTAATTAATAAGGATGAAAATGTCTCATTGACAGTATAAATTAATCTGACCGACGTTAAGGCGGTGCATTAATTGTTAAGTTATCTTATCGTAGATTAGTACATGATAAGTTTATGTGATTAATATGTTACATTCATGCATCACGTTTACTTTCCGAATTCTGGATATTTATTTCAATTATATTGAATTATGTTTATTTTATTTTTCAATTATTATTATGACTACCCTGCGCAACCCTATTACTGCTTTACTTGCACTTGAGAAATTAAATTGGTGATAACTCTATAAGATGAAAATCCAACTCGAACATGTTGCTAGTTTATGAGCATAATGAATTTATTCTTGCAGAAGAAAGTCCTGAAAGGCCTGCAATCAATACTTAGATATTAACGCAGGGGCTACCATTGGGGGCGAGGTAAATGTTAACGAGCAAAACCCTTCTCCCTCTGTTGTTAGTAGCAACAAAAAGAATAAGAAGAATGGTAAGGACAAAAGCAAGAATAATGATGAAAAGAAGGCCAAAAGATCACCTGAGGGCGAGAAGAACAAGAACGACAACAAACCAAGGAGAAAATGTTTCCATTGTGGGGTTGAAGGTCATTGGAAGAGAAACTGTAACAAGTATCTCTCCAATCTGAAAAGGAAAGGTAAATATGATTTACGTGTGCTTGAAGCTTATTTAGTGAGCCACTAACCATATATGTTCTTATTTGCATATGTTTGATTCGTCAAGGGAGCTGGCTGATGGCGAGGTCATTATGAGAGTTGGTAGTTGTGTGCTCGTGTCAGCGAAAGCATTAGGGACAATCCGCCTTAATTTTGGAAATAATTATTTAGTTTTGAACAATGTTTATTATATTCCTGGATTTTCGAGAAATTTGATTTCTCTTTCCTTACTGCATGAACAATTTTTTGAAGTTTCTTTAATTAATAATGAGTTTATTATTTCTAACAATGTATTCAATATGTGTCATACAAAAGTATCGAACGTATTACTGTATATGCTTAAACCGACTAAACGCTCGTTAAATAATTCTGAATTATTTAAAGTAGCAAAACTTAAAAAAACAAACAACAAGTTTGTTTAGCTAGATAGGTTCAACAAGTTAACAAAGCATGGTGTTCTGAGAGAACTAAAAGTTGGGACTCTTCCTGTTTGTGAATCATGTCTAAAGGGTAAAATAACCAAGAGACTTTTCATTGGAAAGGGCCAAAGAGCCAAGGAACCACTCGAGCTAGTGCATAGTGATATTTGTGGACCGATCAATGTACAAGCTAGAGGTGAGTATGAGTATAGAAAGTATGAAACTTTTGGAAAGTTTAAAGACTTCAAAGCTGAAGCTGAAAAGCAATTAGGTGAGTCGTTGAAAACTCTTCGATCAGATCGAGGTGGAATACTCGGATTTAGAATTCAAGGATTACTTGCTGGAGTGTGGAATTCTATCCCAACTCACAGCACCTTGAACGTCACGGTAAAGTGGTGTTTCAAAAAAGAGAAACCGATCTTATTAGATATGGTTAGGTCGATGTTTAGCTACTCATCACTACCACTTACATTTGGGGATATACATTACATACGACAACATACATTTTGAATGTAGGTCCTTCTAAGTCTGTAAGCAAGACACTTTTAGAGTTATGGAATGGCTCTAATCCCAGTTTGCGTCATTTCCATACATGGGGGTGTGTCCAGCTCACGTTCATAGACCCAAGACTAGAAAATTAGACTCGAGGTCTGAAGTGTGCATATTCGTTGGCTATGCTCTAAAGACTAGTGGTGAGTACTTTTATAGTCATAAGGATCAAAAGGTGTTTGTATCGATAAATGCCACCTTCCTTGAACACTACTATATGAATAACTCCAAGCCTCAAAGCAAAGTAGTTCTTGAAGAATTAGCGTCTGATGAGATCAGACCATCATCATTATCAACTGATAAACGACAAACCACATAAATCACAGTTCCTCTTAAGGAAATACCGGTGCAACATCGTAGTGGGAGGGTTACAAGATAACCTATTCGTTATGAACTAGAGGCACATGTCCTAGTGTTTGAAACTGATAAGGACGATCCATTATCTTATGAAGAAGCTATGGATGATCCTAAAAAAGAGAAATGGCAAGATGTCATGAACCAGGAAATGGAATCGATGTATTTCAATTCCTTCTGGCAACTTGTAGATCCACCTGAAGATGTTAGGGCCATTGAATATAAATGTATCTTCAAGATGTATAGATGGGAAAGTAGATACTTTCAAGGCACAGTTGGTAGCCAAAGGCTATACATAAAAAGAACGAGTCGATTATGAAGAGACATTCTCCCATGTTGCCATGCTAAAATCCATTCGCATCCTTTTGTCAATTACCGCTAGTTTAGGCTATAAAATATGGAAAATGGACATCAAGATAGTTTTTCTAAATGGCTTTTTTAGAGAAAGCATCTATATGATACAACCAGAAAGGTTCGTGAAAATGAGGCAAGATCAGAAAGTATGCAAGTTGCTTAAATCTATTTATGGATTAAAGTAAGCATCTAGATCTTGAAATCTTACCTTTAATGAGATTATTAAATCATATGGATTCAAGCAAAATGTTGATGAAGCTTGTGTTTATAAATACATCAAAGACAAGATAGTGGTTTTCTTAGTTCTTTATGTTGATGATATTCTACTCAATGGGAATGACGTACAAACACTGTCAAAGGTAAAGAAGTGATTAGCTGGAAAATTCCAAATGAAAGATTTGGGAGAGATGAACTATCTTCTAGGCATCCAAATCCTAAGGGATATAAAAAGTAAGCTCTTGGCACTTTCTCAGGCACCTTATGGTGCTGGAGAGATTCTCTATGAAGTATTTCAAGAAAGGTCAACTACCGACCAGACATGGAATTTTCCTCTCCAATGAGCAATGCCCTAAGACATCTCAGGAAGAATAGGATAAAAGAAATGTTCCTTATGCTTCAGCTGTTGGTAGTCTCATGTATGCCATGTTGTGTATAATACCATATATTTGTTATATAGTAGGAATTGCCAGTCGTTATCAATCGAATACAGGTTTGGAATATTGGATTGCAGTAAAGCATATTCTCAAGTATCTTAGGAGAACGGGAAACTATATGCTTGTTTATTCAGGTGGAGACCTGAACCCCACTAGATATACTAATTTTGATTTTCAATCAGATAGAGATAGTCAAAAGTCAACGTCTCGATCAGTATTCACCCTAGGTGGAGGAGTTGTAGTCTGGAGAAATATTAAACAATACAACATTGCAAATTCCACTATGGAAGTCAAATATATAGAGGCTTGCAAAGCTATGAAAGAAGCGGTACAGCTCAGAAAGTTCTTTATTGATGTGGAAGTAGTTTCAAATATGGACAAGCCAGTAATCCTATACTGTGACAATAGTGGGGCGGTAGCTAATTTCAAATAACCGAAGAATCACAAGAAGGGAAGCACATATAGAGGAAATATCATCTTGTAAGAGAGATCGTGCAACGAGGGGGTTCTACTGTTATGAAGATAGCGTCAGATTAGAAGCTGGCTGATCCTTTTACCAAGATAATTTTTGCAAAGTCATTTGAGGGTCATATGCGTAACATGAGATTAAGAGAGATGCCATATTTTCTTTAGGGTAAGTGGGAGATTGTTAGGGGTAATTCTTTCAAAGCATGTGTATTGACATTTTAATATGTAATTTAATGGAAATACATTTTTCTTATAATTGTTCTTTTAAACCATTATTGAATAATTTATATAAATATCTGAAAGTTTCATATTCATCCATGAGACTATGATCTTGTATTAGTACAAAATGATTAAGATCATAGATGATGAATAAAAATGTCAGCAACATATTATAATATGGAATCTTTAATGAATGGTTGCTAGTACAGTTCACTAAGCATTATAAATGCATGTGATATAGATCTGGATCATTGATGTGGATAGACATCTTAGTGAAATGTACTTTATATAATAAGATTATATATGATAGGACTGATGTGAATTAATATCTTTATTAATGTACCGTTTATCATAAAGATTTAATACACATCAATTTGATGATCATATGTAGATCACTCTAAATCTTGAGTAGTCATGAACTCTTATACATGTCTACTGGATCTTTTTATTCACTCGTTAATATTTAATTGTAAAACAGGCTAGTGACTTTTGTTTTGGAGATTCAGTGATATGGATGGCTGAGAACATGATCTTACAAGATTTGAAATTCAGGCTTTCCTAACGGATCGTACATTGGTTCCTTTAAGTGTTAGTTCTAGAACTAAATTGTTATTGAGCTTAAATTTATAATATGATTATAAATTAATCATTCACTAGTGAATTAATGGTACTTAAGGATCAATAGATAATTAGAAGGGTAAAACGATATTTTTTACCAGTTCTAATTTACAAACCAATAATTGGAGGACAAGATTACGTGAAATGATTATGTCAATGAACTGGACGAGAATACTCTATAAATACATTCTATAATCTCTAAGAGTGAAATTTCATATTTATAGTTGAGTAACAATTGAATTAATAAATAAGATTATTTAATTAAACAGTTTAATTAATAATCTGATTTATTGGAGCTTAAGATTATAGGTCTATAGTCCTCAAGTCACATTTCTTCTACGCAGTCTAGGGTGTGAATATTTCAGGTCATGAGAAAATGACTGACTTGCAAAATAAATTTTTATTCTGGAGCAAGTACCTAATTATGAGATAATTATGTGTACTTAATTAATTAAGAATTAATTAATTGAATTACTAATATACAAATTTTTGAAATTACATATATATATATA
>QANY01003681.1:689164-708901 GCA_003255025.1 Datisca glomerata
ATATATATATATATATATATATATTGATTAATTTTTTAAGTATCGATAAGTGAGATATATTATCTAATTTGTGAAATTAGATAATTATAAATTATTATTTGATAATAATCTGAATAAACTACATATGTTATTTGTAAATTAACAGATAAATTAATTAATAGGGATAATTAGATATGTTAATTTACTTAACTGATATCTAGATATCTATCTTATTAAAAAATATATTTAATTCACAGTAATTACCACGTTCAATTACTGATTGAGAATCAGAGATTGACATGAACTATTATAGTGTCACGTGGCACTGCAGTAGTGGGAGTGTAATACTGTAGTGTCACGTGGCACTGCAGTAGTGCGATTGTAATACTGTAGTGCCATGTGGCACTACAGTAGTGGGGGTGTAATACTGTAGGGGCTCTGCGATAGCTCACGGCAACTATAGTGATGTGCGGCACTGCAGTTGTGCACAAATTACGGTGAGTCTCACTACAATGATAATTTTGAAATTAAATATTATTTTCAGTTTATCCCTAAAAACCTGATATGTTATTACCTAAAAAATATATAGATATTATTCTATTGGCCTCAGTATTGAAAGAGTGAAGAACACAATTTTTATCAGGGTGAATTTTCTCTGTGTATAAAAAGTTATTCAAAAAACTCTGTGAGAATAATCCTCGTATTCTCTCAGAGGATTGTCTCACAAAAATTAATTATTCTCAGTAAATCTCTAGATCTCATGTGTTATGTACATCAAGAGACAGAAAAAATACTTTTATTATTCTACATGCCCACACACATCCTAGTGCATTTGAGGATTGACTTGGAAGATCTTAATGTGGATCTCAAAGTCAGTTGTTCGTGGGAACGCAGGATCGTTGGTTTGCGAGAACGCTCAATATAGACTACAATAGGTATATGATTCATATCCATGTATGTCTCTGATTTAATATATATATATATATGTATAATGGATCCTGATTGAAAATAGTTTTTCAATAAAAATTTTTATTTTGGAAATCGTTGCGTCGCACTTGTTTTCATTTTATCAAAAATATTCTTTTTTAATCAATTTTAGAAGCCACCACGCCCACCGCGTTTCCAACAGCCCGATATAGAATGTTCACTACACTCCCATCGTCAACCAAGACCCTCCTAGTAAGCAGTTGCCAACTTGTATTGAAATGACAACAGCATCTTTGTGATGCCCATCATGCTCCAAATAAGGATCATCGAACACCAGTAGCGGATTCCCGCTGACACTTGAGGATCCTTCTAGGCGCTTTTGCAGTATCAGCTTTTTGCATGATATCTTCCTTTCCTTCATCGTGGTTCCTTCCTGCTCTATAACCGCAATAACTATGTCGACGACCTAGAGAGGTTGCTTCCCATTGTCGAACTTGTCTTCCTCGTGATTATCCTTTTCAACTTCCAGTTTCTGCTCTTCTTTCTTCACGAATTGACAGAGGTACCCATCTTTTATCAGTTGCTCGATGTGGCCTTTAAGTTGAAAATAGTCTCTTGTGTAATGCCCGTTGCTCTTATGAAATGAATAGAATTTGTCTTTATCCTTGTAGTTTGGCTCTTTTGTGAGTAGGGCTGGCCTTTTCAGCCAAGGCTTATCTTTGATCATGTCCAGAACTTGGTTTACCGAAACGGTGAATGGCGTGTAAACTTTGTCCCTTAGGTGTACCATGTCTGAGTCTCACCTCCGGTACCCCGTTCTTTCCTGCTTGTTATTTCCCCATTCTTCTCTTTCCATTCCGTCAGACTTTCTTCTTTTAGATCTCGAACTTCTTTCCCGTTTTCTTGACTCCTCAATCTTCCGTTCAGCCACTTTCAGCATGCTTCTTTTCTCCTCTTTTAGAGTGATGTAGGGTTGCTCCCGTTGAAAGGTTTCCACCATGGACAGCGGCTTCACCTTGGATAGATCGTCAAATAGGGGTGAGTTCAGGCTAATCTCCACCTGAAGGCTAGTCTGGCAACTCGATCATCATAATTTTTTAGTTTTGTCATCTCGCCCTTAAATCTGTTGGTGTATTCCCGTAGTGACTCCTCTCTCTTGGTGGAAATTGTCAAAAAATACTTTGTGTCTTCCATGACCGCTCGATCAGTATAGTATTGTTCTAGGAGATATAGGATATAACAACAAACATAGTAATGGAATGCACATGGAGGGAATGATACCATTTTAGAGCTACTTTGTCCAGGCTGGAGGGGAACATCCTACACATCAGTTTGTCATCGTACTGATATAGCGCCATTATTTGTCTGTACCGCGGAGGTGGTCTACGGGATATATTTTTCCCTGACGAACTTTTTAGGTATAGGTGCCGTCAAGATTTTCAGGCTTAACGAAGTACGAATGAGGGATTCGAGGTTGGTCTTTCCCGTACTTCCCAGCTTTCTTATCTCCACCATTTTCCACTCCAATAATTCTTCCACCACTTTTTTCATTATGACCCGAGATCGATGAACTTCTCCCGTATCCTCTTTCACGTGATTTTGGGATTGAACGTCTACTTCCTCATTCTGTATGTTTCTGTTGTTCTCGTGGTTCTCCCGCCTTACGTCTTGTCCGTTGTCCCCCCGAGTGGATTTCTCGTTATCACCCTTTGACTGACTTCGGCATGTGACCTTGCCAGTTCTTGCTGAAACATTGTGATTTGGTCCTACATATTTTTCCATGCACTACGTATAGCCTATTTGTTCTTTCTTTCCATTTCTTGCATCGTGTTTAGGATTGTCTGCAGCATTTCTTTCAGTGTAGTTGGTTGATACACATGATCGTCTCCATTTTTTGTCTCGTTGCCCTCATTCAGGCTGCGTTCAATCTGGTTATTGGCATATTTGATGTTTTCGGGGTGGGTTTCTCGAGCCTTTCTCTCAGCTCTTAATGAAAACACCAAAATGTAGATGAGTTTTTCCCACACCAATAGAGTCGACAGTAATTACCAATAAAAAATGATGGAAGGGTTAGAGAGTGTGAGAGTGGGGGTGTAGTAAATGCTCTGAGTATCACTTTTATTGTATTACCCCAAATTATCCCCTTCTCGTCCACTACACGAGCCCTTATATAGGACTCAATTTAACAATAAAATTATAAAACGAGGGGGAATGATCCCCCTCTTCTCAATGTTTTCGGAGGGTTTTATCATGCCTATAGGATCTCGCCCATACTTATGGGATTTCTTGTCATGCGTGGCCCCCCTTTCATTTCATCTACTCCCTTCAGTTGTCTCATCCCTCTGTCTTCTAGCTGCCAATTCAACCGCAACCACGTGACCTTCTCTCGTGATTAAAATCCCTTATCCATGTTTTCGTGCGTTAGAGATCCCCTCACTGCCCCTTGATCGATCCTTTCTGTCCACGTGGCTCAGTGTAGATTTTCTACATGTTCATCCTTCGTTATTTCAAAGATGCCAAAGTGGAAAAGCTCACACATTTGATATTCGTTGACCACGAAGCAACCAAATTGTTCTTTTTTATTTCTCTTGTCTCAAAACAAAGTGCGACTCAAAAAAGACAATGGTTTTCTTTTGATATCACTCTTCATCAGCCATAGGTTAAAGATGTTTAAATAGTTTACAATTAGGGGGTGTTTGGTATCGGTATTCCCCATGGTAAAGTACATGGTAAACTTATTTTCTAGCACTTTCTCATGTTTGTTACAAGTATTCTCATTTGTCATAGTAAAGTTATTTAACCTAGTAAAATAACAATCTCACATTACTTTCTCTACCACTTTCCCACAAAAATCTATTTTATCAAATAACTTTCTCATCTTACAACATACATCTACACATTTTTCAAAATAACTTTTACTTTTCTAAATCCCTATAAAACTATCATTATTTCTTTCAATTATTCCTAATTGATTATTTATATTTATTTTCTTTAAGACCAAAGCCTCACAAAAGTGTCGTAAAATATCTCGATCCTTAAATCCCGTCGGATCCCATTTCAGTCCTAGTAGAACCGAAACGGTCCTGATACTGAATTTTGAGATTTTTTTCATCTCATCCGACCTATGTCCCGAAAGAGTCGTCCCTCAACTTGTTTCGGAGTCTTCTCGTGAGATTAAGATGTGCATGTTAAATGAAATAATGACATAAAATATTAACTTTGAATTAAGGATAGATAAAATCTTCATATTTACATAATGTAAAATTTAAATTATTAGAATACATGTTCACAATATCAAATATTTTTTAAATTAAAAATTATATTCTTCCTTAAAATAAATATTATTCAAAAACTATCAATATTTAAAAAAATACTAAATTTATAAACGAGACTATAACTGGATTGCTTATCACATCTCATTTTTTTGTGGAGAACTGGACCCATGGGACGAAGCCATGATTGAGGGGTGTTGGATCAATGGTTTTAAAATTAAAGAAAAACAAGTTTGAACAACAAAAGATTCGTGGGCGGAATATAAAAAAAATTCTAAAATTTATTTAATCGAATTAAATAATTAAAAACCAAAACAACAAACCATCAAACATATCAGATATTAAAATGAATAGAAAAGGGTTGAAACGATTTTCACCTTTGCGATGTATCAGAGATTTTCTAAATTGGTGAAATTCTTGTATTTGTTCTTCACGTTCTTCAAACTTCAAGATCCAAATCTTCAAGCTTGATCTTCAAGAACCAAAATCAAAGTGCAGTCTTCAAGAATCAATTTTCCAAAATTTTCTTCACACCAATAATCACTCGTGAGAATTTATTTAGGAACTGAGTGTGGGCTCTCAAAATGATTAAATAAGAAAAATAAAAAATTTCTTCCTTCAATTTGAAATTCGGCGGGAACATGTGAGGGAGGGGGAGAAATCTCTTGTTCTCTCTCTGTGTAATTACGCACTGTATTAATCAGTATCAATTACTGTGTTCTAGAGTTGTGTTTTATCTAGTACAATTTCATTGTGGTAGTCAAATTGCTATCACATATATATAGTTATTAATTTTAGGAAATTATAAATATACCCCTATATTACACATTTTTGAAAATTAACTCTAAAATAACCACCAAGGCCGAATTTTGTATATATCCTCTTATAATTTGTGTTGTATCGAAATTTATCAATTCAATTGATAAATCTAATTGATCTCTATCAATTAATTAATTAAATTTTTTTATTTACTAATTATCTAGTAATTAGAAAATAATAAATTAATTAATTTAATATAATTAATCACATTTAACTAATTAAATGACAACACCAATCACATATAAATGTAGAAAATACACATTGGCACCAAAATACATTTTGGTCAAATTGATATCGTTTCTTCTATTCCCGTTCTCATGAGTTATTCCTGAGATTGAATGAACCCACATGAACAAAGTTATAGGATTCAAATAACCGGTAAATTTATCTTTATAAATTCCCGACCTATTTAATCATGACATTGTACAACTTCACTACAGGTTCGATGCCGAATCAACTCTCGATTCATGCGCGCTACATTTTCTGTTGGTGCAAATAAACTCTTTTATTTCACTATCCACAGAATATTTTAACATATTACTCATCGTGAATATCAGTAACAAGAGCGGGTGTATAAAATTACCATTGTACCCCTCTTATTATTATTTCATTAACTTCTTTATTGAATGTGCATAAGAAAGTCACAATAGTGAATTATCTCGTACAATTAACAAGTCTTAATCAGTGACTTAATTCATTGAATATCAAACCCGATTTATTTATTCACACCCATCAACAAAGCATAAGGTGATATTGTTGTTTTCGCAATCCAACCATGAATTTTCATATTTGTGAATCACGTAACTCCAACATAGTTGAATTACGATCCCAACAGCTGAGATATTGTCAGCCAATTCAAACTCACCCATTTGAAATATCAAAGATCGCAAGTAACTAAGTCAAGCTACGTATTAACCTCATGATTAAAGTAATTATGAAAATACCCTTAAGGTATAACAATTAGATTTAGAGCTGGGTAAATGATTTTTACTCTACTAATTTGTTATCGGTTTATTCAACATGTTCCATAACACTTCTAGGTTAATCGTTTAAGTCTCCACTTCCATGCCCTAAGACTGGCATCCGTTGGTTCAACCTAACAGTCATAATCGGATTCGATTATCTAGTCGATCCTAAGACTGCGAATAACGTTATGAACTATTTTACAAGAGTTTGTCTGAAAGACTTCTCTGTCTATACTCATCTTACGTTGATAATAGTTTCAGGACTTGAGTAAATTTAAACACACTTTAATTAAAAAAAAATATTTACTCATTAAATTCAGTAATACAAAATGTTTGAGAAATAACTAAATATTCATAAATAATTATTACGCCCTACTTTATGGACATAGTTCCAACAGGGGGTTCACTCAATCATTTATATTCAGTTTTAGATTGTATTTAACTGAAATATGACAAAAATCTACATCTATGTTCTGTTTTGTTCTTGTGCCAGAACCAAAATATTTTGTCCGTTCTAGCTGGAGCGGAATGATATTGATAATCATGATATATATATATATATATGTATATCTAGTGAAGAAAAGTACATGTAGCGGGAAAACTGTTATGTATTATTAAATATTTGAATGTGTTAATATAAATTACGGTTATTTATATCAGATTTATTTTTTATACATAAAATAAAAATATAATATGATAATTAATTTATGATATCGGAGAAAATTTAATGAAACACGATATAAATTATTAATATTTTTTAGCAGTTGTCAATAGAGAATCTGTATACAATTTTGCTACGTAATTTTGAACAATTTGTAATTGAATTTATTTGTACGGTGTAAGTAGAAAAATTATTTTAATTTTTGCCGTAGATAGTTGATTTAATTTTATTAATAGGTTAATAAAATATTTAATTAATCAGTGCGTAAAATAATTTCATTGTGTGTATTAGAATCCATAATAATCATCGACAAAAAAGTTAAAACTTGATTAAAAAAAAGCTATGAATAATCAATATTTTTATTACACTCTCCGACAACTTTATTCAAATTTTCTACATACCAAACAAGTTAATCATATTTTTCTAGCAACTTTTTCACTTAACCATGGGTTACTAAACATGTTAATCTTAATATTTTATCATCTAACTTTACCACTTAAATTTACCCAACAACTTAATTTTTCTAGCATTCTCATTTAACCAATATCAAACTGACTCATTAGGGTAAAATTAAATGAAAATACCTAAACCGCCATCAATTGATGATCGACGTTTAGGAATCCTATTGACTGACTAACTTCCTTCACTTTGATTTGTTTTTTATTTTTAGTTTTTTTTACACTTCAAATCTTAAAATTATCTACATATTTAATCAATTTAACTACTTGTTCACTATCCGAACATATAACATCCAAATGAAAAACAAAAATCAATTTCTTCAAATTTTAACTCAGTCATAGTTAAGTAGGTAGGGCATCTCGTTCCCCGCGAAACATTAAATTAATCCATACCGTACATTAAATAAAAAAAACTATGACAAATTGATACAACATTGAGTAATTAAACACATGATTAAATGCAAAATTGGTTGGGTGTTGCACTAAATTTGTCTGACTCTGTATGTTAGATTTGGTTTTTCAGAAAAATGTAGGAACAAATGAGGAATATGATAAAGATATTGAATTTTTAAATGTTGAGCACTGCACCCTTGCCAAGCATATTAACTGAAACTTTCTGTAATTACTCCACTTTCCGAGCAACCAAACAGATGTTTAATGAGCAGTGGAAGCTGCAATGCAACATAACTAGCGTAATTGATAAACCATATGAGAGATGGCCGAGAAGACTCTTGAAGAAGCTCATTCTCCTGAACATTCTTTTAACTTCATTATCTTCTCTCTCTCAAGTCTCACTCACGTTTATGGTTGAGTGAGAAGAGGCCATTAACTTTACTTTTACATGAAAAAAAAGTAGCTGAAATAGCTTCAAGTTATCCTCTAGATACAAACTTAGTATGCAATTTCTTGCAATGAGTTATTGAATTTCTGCAGGTTCTGCTCATTTAACAGTTTGGATTCTCTGGGTAACATTCAATTTCAGGTAAAATAAGCCAAAGATTGAGAGAGAGAGAGAGAGAGAGAGAGAGAGAGAGAGAGAGAGAGCGAGAGAGAGAGAGAGAGAGACAGAGAGAGAGAGAGTATTAATTAAAATGTGTAACTTAATTAATCACCAACTAAACTATCATTCTGCAAAGCGATCAGTCATTCAAAATTAAGCTTAATTAGAAAAACAATTTACATAAAGCAATTAGATTCAAAACAGAAACTTTGGAAGATTCAACCATTTTGATCAAACCCTTCTTCTTACATCCATTTTGGTTTGGTCTCTTAGGTTCTGGAAGATGGATTGAATTCAGAAGGAGGACGAGGGATGAGTCGGTGAGCAGAAAGGATGGTAAGAGCCAAATAAAGAAGAGAAGACAAGTAAGATAAAAGCAAAGCCACCAACACTTGGTTGCAAAACTTGGTCACGTGATTACAAACAGGCTGCCATCCCATCTTCTGCTCTCCATATTGTCCCACATACCCTATTGCTGTCGCCGCCGCACACCCACTTGTTATCACCACCGTCATTACCTTATTTTTTCATATACCAAATATATAACCATTAATGAAAACAGATCAAATACAAAAACAGATTGAAACATATATCCAATTTCATCAGACTAATTTGAATCTAATGAAGCAAATAGCTAGATAGCTTGCTTACCATATCGTGCAAAAATAGGAAGAAATGGTGGTTGAGGTGTGAGCCTGGTCGGTTCAAAATGCAAACATAGATTATAGACAGTGTAGAAAAGGCGCATGCTACTGCATCTACACCAACCAAGAATCTGAACAACCAAACAGAGCACAATCAAAAAAGGGGGGAAATCGAAGAAATATATGATAAAAATTCTGGGTAATATTTTTTACTTGTAAGCAGATGAGTAGGAATAGCGAGCTTGAAGCTGAAAACCAAAAATGAAGATGGATTGGGAGCTGGTGACTGTAATAAGGATAGCAGACAATGTGAGCACCGCAGCTAAGAGTCGGAGTGAGAGTTGGGTGATAAAGAAGCGTCTCTGAGGTTGGTCTAAAAATAAGAAACCTCTGGATTTAACATGGTTCACAAAGGAACTGCCTTTTGTAGCCGTCTCGTCGGTAGCCATTAGAATAACCTCCGAGAATGCTCTGGCAATAATAATAATAATAATAACAAAAAAAGGGGGAAAGGGAAAGTGACAGGCGAAAACGGAATCAAATAACAACCACAACCAGAGAGAGAGAGAGAGAGAGAGAGAGAGAGAGAGGATTATTTAATTACAGACGGAAAGCTAATTATAAAAGAAAAAGGGAGAAGATGAAGTAGGATAACAAAGATGGAGTGTTGGAGATGTGGTAAATAATTCCAACTTTAATTAAATGAATCCAACGAAAACTAATCACATCTTTATAATGAAAGATTCTGTTACCCAATCCAGGATTTTTAATAACTACTAAACAAACAATTCTATCAATTTAAAAAAATCAAATTTTTTTATTTAAATAAATATTGAATTTTAACTATTTAAATATTTCTAAAAATAAAATTGTTTCCAATATTTTGATTTTTCTATCACAACAAAGACATATTCTTTGATCAAGTCTTAATTTTACTCTCTGACTTGTTAGAATATTATGATAGAAAAAGTATTATTATATTCACTCGAAATATAATACAATAATTTACTTATTTCGTAATATATTTAAATTTGATTTTGATTAAATATTACATTATGACTTTACTATTTAAGCAAACCAGAATAAAGAATTCGTTTTATTTTTTCAATTTTTTTCACCATCAACAAACTGGTTCCAACTTAATTATCATGCAAATCTTCTCACTGGTAAATTAATTGATTGTATAATTTAGAACACTATTCTTGGTTTTCTTATTAAAGGGTTGCTTAGGGATTACAATAAATTAATGAGTTTATAATTAAAATTGAATTAGTAGAGAATCTCATTCTTGAGAGATAAGAAGTAACTTGTAGTGTACAAATTTGTTTAATTTGGGTCACATTAACTATAATTAAGCACAAGCAATATAATCATTTCAATTATAGCTTATTATATAAAAAAAAACTATACTTCTTTTCTCTTATACTTTAATCTAGAAACCAAAATTTAAATACTTTGGGCCGGGCATCGAGAGGAATAGATCAAGGGGAGAACTTTGAAAATGGTCAAAGAACGGGGAGAAATTGCAAAATTGTCCGAGTTTCTTTTTGAAAAAAAATGCTGGAGTAAATATTTGTTTACCATCTTTTTGTCAAAATACTATTTACCATCTTTTTGTCAAAATACTATTTACCAAATAACATGGGAGTAAGCATAATTAATGTATTTACATCTGTGTAATTTCTCTTATCAAATTAGTTACTACGGTCATTCAGCTCAACTATGTAAAAAAAATATAAGGAAAAATATAGAGAAATGTACACAGACATCTTAAACAATTTTAGAGAAAACAAATAAATCCAATCTGTTATAAAATAATTTTATTTTATACTGAAATTATCAAAATAACCTTAATTTTTTTTACCATACTCAAGACCCGTGAATCTGTACCCGAGCCAAACAATGCCTTATGAAATGACTCAATTTCTGAAAAACTGTTTAATTTGCATACCTTCAGGAGGACCCGATTCTCTTAGATTTTGGCCGAAAACCCCTTCAAACCCCATGATCTCCCTTCAAACCCTAGAACTCCAAATTTCATTCACGCTAAGAGCCGAATAAACAGAGTATAATCTTTGTTTCAAGAAGTACTTCAAATTTTTGCAGTATGTTTCTTGTGAGTTTTTTTCCGGTAGATTTTTGCAGTGAGCAGAATAAACAGAGTATATTTCTGGTGGATTATCTTTTTGGTGGATTATCTTTTTGGTGGATTTTCAGTATAGACATGTTTAAGTTGGGTATTGTTCATGAGCGTCGTTAATTTTTCTCTGGTGGATTGTTCATTTCTGTCGTTCATGAGCGTCGTTCATCTGGTGGGAAACAATCATACAGAGATGAACAGAAAATTTTCAGAAACATCGAACAGAAATTTTAGAAATTTCAATAAACATAACAGAAAAACCAGATCGCGGAAGAACTCTCCCAAACAGAACAGAGATTTTAGAAATTACCCAAATCGATGGAAAAACCTACCCAAACTATTTACCCAGACCGCGGTGGTGCTTCGCGGTATATTAAACCCTTCGTTGTTTTGTCTCTCATCTTATTCGGGTTATATCTAAAGTGAGGCTTCATATAATCGGAAAATCGGAGTTTGATATAACCCGAAAGTTCATGTTTGATATAATCCCGAACCGACAGTAAAAAGGTTATTAAGGGTATTTTTAATATTTAAAAAAAATAACCCCGTTGAAAAGAAAATTAATGATTTACATTTTTTCTATAAAATAAAATATCAATGAAATGTTGTGTCTTTACTGAAACTACATAAATATTTATATTTTTTTAGATAAATCTCAAGAGACGTTGTATGTTTTTTTCAAATATATATATTTTTACAGTTCACGACTAAAAATACTTTTTTGTCAACCTTTATAGATTAGATTAATTTAGCCTATTTTAGGCATTTGGGCATGTACCAGAGGGGCTCTGCTATGATACAGTCTTTGTATTGTACATGGACTTAAATTATCATTTTATTATCTTTTTTTATCAAAATTACATTGTAAATTTTAAAGAGAATGAAAGAGTGTGACTCGAACTCACGACCGTTAAAATTAAATGTAGAGATTTAACCAACTATATCAACTCATATTTGAATGTTGAGAATATTAGACTCTGTTTTTCTTAAACCACATAAAACAAAGAAAATTTTAAAGAATTTTTTTTCAGTTTTGCCTATCTATTGCATGTAATAATTTGAAATTATCTTATGTAATAAAATGTGAATAAAATCGTAGGTCGCCAGTGTTCTCACCATTTATGTGGGGACCATGGATCATTTGGCTAAAAAAAGAATATAAGAGGACTATTTAGCTATTTTGTTGTCTCAAACAGTCATCAAATTTAGGCCCTTTTAGTTTTGTTTAACAAATGTTGCACTTGGATTGGATGTTTATGCGACAAGCCTATAATTGCACTAATTGTCATCAAATTCTCTTTTACTTATCTAATTTATGCCAATTTTAAAAACAATCTTATTCTCCTAATTTTAATTTAAACAGCAAAAGAGTAATCTCGGCACGGAAATTCATTAGTACCTACTACAACTCACATCAACAATATTATAAATCATGATAATTTATCTCGTACGTTGCCGCATGCATTTAATTTTGTTCCCATACATGGAACATATAATACATACATGGATAGCCCAACTGCAGTTATCTTATGAACCATATGGCACATGAGAGAGATAGATGGGTTGAGAGATTCAAACAAAAGGATGAGGAAATTAAAGCAATGGACGATATGATAATACAAAAAAAATGCAAAGAAGTTAACCAAAATAATGCTCAGAACAGATTAACATTTCTGAATTAAACATGATACTAAATCTAAACTTTAATTAATTTCTCTCACATCACAACACTAAGCTTCTACACTTTAACTATCCATTTTCCCAGACACTCGCGTTTCATCCTGCTCTAACCAAACCACTATGCATTCATTTAAAATTACAAGCTCCATCATGCTTTCAAATGATAAAATAGCTACAGCTATCTAGAAAACTAAAAAAAGTAACGAAAGGTCAGTCATGCATTGCATTCACCTCCAAATAAATTAAGAAAGAACGAGACAAAATCAAAGGAAAAGGCATGCCGTCACTTTTTTTGGGGGTTTATAGACGAAGGCTGAGGTCAAGGCCGTTTACATGGTCAGCAGCAGAAGCAGCAGCATCGGCAATATCAGGGGAAAGATCTTCGGGGGTTGAAGAACTTCCATAAAACCCATAATTATAAACAGGAACTTCGGATGCTGACGGACGATGATGATTATAAGGGCTGCTATGAGTATGGATGGGTTGAAGCCAGTACTGTTCTAGAAACGGAAATGAAGGTACTTCTGCATTTGGAGGAGGAGTTGGGTCCATAACAGAAGAAAGTGAGTCTGCTGTGGGGTGGTCTGATTGAAGGTGGAGAGAAGTAGTAGAGAAGCGGTCATGAGAAGGATAGCTTTTGCGAGAGGCGGCTCTTTCTCGCTTATGGGCATTTTGATGACCACCCAAAGCTTGAGAGGTGCAGAACTTGCGGGGACAGTAGAGACATGGGAATAGTCTTGATGTGTTTGTTGAAGAAGGTCTACTCTGTGTCCTCCTCATACCTTTTGAAGATGCATTTGAACTCTGGTTTAGGAAGTCATATATAGCTGGG
The DNA here is from genome assembly GCA_003255025.1 of Datisca glomerata. Classification (NCBI taxonomy): domain Eukaryota; kingdom Viridiplantae; phylum Streptophyta; class Magnoliopsida; order Cucurbitales; family Datiscaceae; genus Datisca; species Datisca glomerata. The sequence continues at coordinate 702,542 of QANY01003681.1, forward strand.
TCTGCCATTGAAGTAGGTGCTTTCTTACACAGCCTTTAGCCGCAGAGGGAAGAGAGAGATACAGAGAAAGAGAGAGAAAGAGAGAGAAAGAGAGAGAGAAAGAGAGAGAGAGAGAGAGAGAGAGAGAGAGAGAGAGAGAGAGAGAGAGGGTTTTTAAAGTTTGGAAATGAGCAGTGAGGTTTATAAGAGGTTTTAGCTAGGTTTTTGTTTGTATCTGCATACTACGGAAGCTTTGCTGGAAAATGATTGGGTGTGGATGAAAGTACGCATTTAACCCTGTATTTTCTTATAACCAAAATTTTGCTGATGCCATCACTGATGGCATGCAGTATTATGGTGGGTTGGCTAAGCTTACATATGACTGTGGACCCATGAAAGCTTATTATGCTTATACTTAACTGCGAAAAAGAAGAGAGCTAATTCTATGTTCTTTATTATAATTACTATAATTAGTACGTACGCTGTTGAAAGTTTAAACTAGAGAAGGATGGATTAGGCCTGTAATCTTTCATCTTTTAACTGAAAAAAAAGGTGCGGAAAGGGGTAGAATAGGAAATGAAAACAAAGAGGGGGAAAGAGGGAGTGGTGATGAGGAAAGGACAGTAAGAAGTAGCAGTAGCACTATTATGATTACCTGCCATCGGAGGGAGTGGGGGAGAGTGTTGTTTGTGTCGGAGCAACCTCCCAAATCTCAGCTATCAATTATAATAATAATAACCTCTCTCTCTCTCTCTCTCTCTCTCTCTCTCTCGTACAGCGCAGCACTAGCAGTGGCTTCTAACAGCAGGAAGCTGCGAGAGACGGCCCTACCGACTCTAGTGGCCAAATGCAGAGAGACACGTATGCATGGTGTGGTTATAGTTGGTTGTACGACTCACAGAATTAGCCAATCATCATATCACCTTACCCAAAAGAAAAATATTCTCTCTCTCTCTCTGTACTCAGTATGATCTGATATATTGAAACGGGAATATTATGAAGGGCCACGTCGACTAGACTGCTGAGTGAGTGAGTGACATTTGAAATTGGATCAGACATTAAGACCACCGTGAGTTGCAGCTCGAGTACTAATAAAGAAATAAATCTTTTGAGTTTTGATAATAAAAGAAGGAAAGAGAAGAAAGGTGGTGCTCCAGCCACAACAAAAATAAAGTAAAAGGCTAGAGACTAGCGAGGTTGTTTAGGAAGTCATATATGAGTCTATTCTTATATGACCTCAATCATTTTAGCTTTCCTATCCTTTCTGGTGTTTACTTGGGTTTCCTCTAATGGAGATGTTCTAGACTTGACAGGATGGCCCCCCTTTGTTCTTTCACCCCAGCCCTCCAAATGCATTAAAATGACATTCCATTTTAAGATCGGCTTTCCTCTCTCTCTCTCTCTCTCTCTCTCTCTCTCTCTCTCTCTCTCTCTCACAACAGCCTGGCCTTCAAATACATTTTATCATCTTTCCTTTTTCTTGTTTAGTCTGGGTCGAGGTAAATAAAATTGAGATCAAGCTAACTATAATAGGAAAACCAAGATAGATAATACAATTTCTATTAATTTATGCATCTCTTAGAAAATGCAAAATTCCTCTGATAAGCCACTATTTTAGTGGAAAACGAACAAATATTTCCTCATCTGAAGATATAAATGACATTTCTTTTTGTCAACAAGGTAGTTTAGTTCTCATCATGTAATTAATTAAACAAGCGTTGAAGACTCAAGATGAGAAACTAAACCATAATAACACATATTTACAGATTTGTACCGGAAAAAAGAATAAAAATTATCACCCACCAGGCAGAACCAAAAGAGTTTGTTGCTCCGTAGAAAGATATCATCTCCCACCTGCAACCACTGAAGAACTCCGCAATCATTGACTAGTTTGTTGCTCAACGTAAGTACAAATTATCTTAAGAAACAGATAGAACGAGCATAAGAATATAAACGTTTTAGCGGCATCAAAATATTTGGCTACAATTATCAAGATTAGCACTGTTAGAGCCTACTAATATAGCGTTTCTGAAAAAAGTAGTTAACCTATAAATAATAAAAAAGTTATTCAGTATCCAACAAGTTCTCTACATTGAATACTTCAAACTTCTAGCCCAAAAAACTGAGTTAAATGCCAAAATTAATTCCAATTTCACTGTTAAAAAGATTTGATTGCGCATAGTGGAAGTTGCAATATTTATTTCATGTAGACCTGAATAACGAACGATGTTGCAAATAATACATACCTAGAGGTGGAATATATTTCTGGCAACATGTAGAAAATATTTTTCTCACTGATCCTTTATTTTTGGGTAACCCTTGGTGTCCGGGGCTTTAGTAGTAACATGTATTAGTTTTCATGATTGAAAATAATTGACCATGGACAAGATATTACTACTAAATAAAGGATCCCTGGACGGATCCACACCAACAGCTATTAGAAATTCAACTTCCAAAAGAGAAGTGATTGAGGCATCCAATTCTCTTCATCGCAGCAGAATCATGAAAAGTCAGTTAATAGTTGCAGATAAGAATATGTGGTAATCACATACCTCGAATAGGACCAGATTGTGAGGCTGACTTGATGTTTGAAAGAGAAATAGGTGTCAATGGCGGTGAAGCAACTTCTTCAATCTTCTCAGCTACACGAATAGACTCCAACTTTTTTCTAACCTGTAATGTCTTTGTTCTTGGACTGTTCGAGGGTATGGAGAAGCTGCGGGGGAAAATCATTGGTGGGATTGGAAGAGGAGATGCTGCAAAAGCAGGAGTTTTGGCCGACTTGGTCGCTGATGAACCTGGAGGTCTAGGAAGTTCATGTAGTTCACTTATTTTTGGCGAGGAGACAAGGGGAGGAGAAGCACTTGGGGATACCTTGGGAGAAGAAGACGGCTGGCGAATTGGTGAACGAGAAAACTTTTCAGAAACTAACTGGGGTAATTCAGTCGGAGAAACATAGACACTAGCAGATGAAACAGGCTTTGTGGAATATGGCTTACTAGTTAAAGGACCAGAGAAAGCAAGTCTTTTAAAATTCTTTGCATCTGGCATGTTATATGTATCAATTTGCGGCAGGGAAACACCTGCCAAAGGAAGGGGTAATTTGGTGGAGGTACTGGTAGTGCCGCTCTCCTTGTCAACTGACTCAGAATTTGAGACATTGTAACCTAATAAATTATCATCAACAGAGTCAATCTTAAGTTTCTTTTTTTCCAATGGAGTGGTATGCCTCCAATTGTGGGACTCTCCACCGAGCATTGTTTCGAGAGAACTACTTGGTTTTGAAGTAAGTAAGCCTCTTGCATCAGGTGTGGGCAGTACATACGTGTTTGACTTCTCTTTGGATGACAATTGCAATTGTCTAACTCTTTCAGCTGGATCAAACTTCTTTTCTGCGAAAATTGGTGCTGAATAGCTGCTAATTCTGGGATCCCTACTTGGGAACTTGAGATCGTCATGGTTTTTTTCTGAATTTATCTACAGTAAGAAAAATTATCATACGGAAGAAAGCAAAACGATCATATAATAGAAAGGATAGCCACCACAATAAAAACCATGTTGACCTTAATCTCTCTGTTTGCTCGTAAAGTTTCACGCTTTAGATAGGCTATTAATTCTTATTTCAAATTTTATTAGCTTGAATCGTATTTTTTAGGGGAGAATTACACATTACAAGTCAGTTTCTTGATTACGGAATTTGCAATAACTCTTTCAGTTCTACGAAACATAATGAACATAGGATCATACCACTGCATATTCCATTCTTGAAGTTCGGGGAGATGAATGGCCCACTTCATCTTCCTATAAGATAATCAGTCAAGTTATTTTTGGCAGCAAAATAATTTAACACTAGAAAAGCTATTGACAATGGTAATGAAATAAAAGCATACCTCAGCAAGAACTTAGGAAAAAAATTAAAAAGTGAATAATTATGTCCCACAATTATTGCATCCTCCAAGTGGATGTACATGTGTTTTACTCAATTTATGAACCACACTGACTTCGAGAAAAGTCAATGCTGTTATAGAAAGTGTTTTAACGAATGGAGATAAATTTGAAGTTTGGAAACTGGATTCCAAAAATAGCGGTATTCCAATCATGCTCGACCCACACATTGTATTACTAAAGACCCTACCATGCAACATCTACCCAGACAAGCTCAATCAAGAGATAAGGAGAGATCGTTGATTCATCATTAAGAGCATCAACCAGTACACCCACACATTGTACTACTAAAGACCCTACCATGCAACATCTACCCAGACAAGCTCAATCAAGAGATAAGGAGATATCGTTGATTCTTCATTAAGAGCATCAACCAGTACACCCACGAAAGTAATTTACGATTATCATCTGTTAGATGTTGCATGGATACCACATAAGGAGAGGAAAGAAGATTGGAAGACTATATTTTTAACCAGGATTGAAGGCTACCTCCTATAGTGTAGCCACTACCCAGTAAGTTGTTACTTTTTAGTGGAAAATAAAAGGGAAAGTGGCACGCGACATTAACGGGAGAACATATTCGTAATGTATTATAAATAGAATTGGTATAGCAGCTTCATGGATCAAGATTAAAGATTCAATTTTACAAATACCAAGATTCTCACCTCCATTGAGTTTCGAGATGCAGAAACATCCTTTGGTCGATAATCAAAACTTAGTTCCCCAAAGTCATTATCTCTATATTCATTATCACCATCATTTTCACCATCTCCATGATCATCTTCCTCAAGTCCAGTAAACTGGTAATCAATATGTTGCTGTTCGGTGGCCTGTCTAATATGTGGCTCAACTGCCTCAAGTGATACGAGACCCTTCCTAAATAAGTTTAACTGACAACGCAGAAAGGAAAGACCGGTTTTAAAATTATGATTACGAGAAGACAGAATAGGTTTTCATTTTATTAATAAAGAAGACAGTATGTTGAAAATCAAAACAAGTAGAAATATAAGGAAAACCTGAGCAGCATGGTGACGAGCTGCCTGTGTTAGAAGACTTCGTGACTGCCCCTGTTTCAGAGATTTTAATCGGAAAATGCATAAAGTTGCTGCCTCATCATATTCATCATGAGCAGCTTGCAACTGCTGCATTGTAGTTCTTTCACCTTTTCCACTTTTGGACCTTCCCTTTTCCCTCTGTTGAGCCACCATGTATTCGTATACACCTCTGACAATAACGAATATATAACTCAGGAAAAATACTCCCATAAAGAAAATACATAAAAGAAAAAAGATACCAAGTCACCAACCTTTTTTCGTCACATTGTCGTTTCATCTCCTGCAGAGAAAATCATTTGAAAATTGTACATGAGAATCACAAACATAAGCGCTTCTTTGTCATGATGACAAGAAGGTGGCAAATACTACATGCGACAGTTCCCTTAACAAGGATAATGTCTAAATATCATAAGGACTATTTAGGATGACTCATTAGGATTTTTTATACAACTAATGATGACAAAGCACTTAGCATATTAATAGTTGCCTAATGGCATAAGGCAGCACAACATTTCATTCTTACTGCTTCTAATAAGCAAATGTGAGTAATTAGTTATTCATGATGACCATCGAAGCATATATGAAAGGGCAGAAATTCACAGCGTATGGAAGCCATTTGGAGAAAATGTAAGCACTTGATACTTGTGCAGGTGCATTAGCACTTCCACAAGAACCTTTTAATGTTCATTGTCTCTGAATAGCACGGTAAAGACACATTGAAAACTTAATTTCTACTCGAATACTTCTATATATCAAGAAAACAGTAGGGATCTACAAAAATGATATTCCATAGAGATGCTGAAAATAAAATTGAATGGACATATAATATCACGTGAGCTGAATGTGTCAGCAACAACTGAATTCATCAATCCCAGCTACATGAAGATGCCTTTAGCCTTAATGAACATAAGCATTAGCAGTTCCAGTAGCTACTGCTACAATAAATGGGATTACATGATAACAATACACACGTAGATATTACTTTTACAAACCTCGACTGTCCGAAGTTCGTTGAGAAGAGACTCTGAGGGGTTTGTGATCGTCAGGATTACATGAGATCGCTGAATACCAATAAAAGTCAGTATCATCACTGGGGAGACACGGTACTAAAAATATGTCAAAATACTTCAGAGCCTAAACTAGAGCTCACATATCTATCAACAAGCTTTTGAAGTTCGAACTGCAATATCCCCAACATTGAAAAAATCCTACCTGCAGTCAGATGTAGAGCAATCAGAGTACCAACTTAAAACCTAAAATTAATTTCCATGGATTTTATCCCCAACCCCACCCCACTCTGGGAGGGAAGGGTTTCTTCTGCAACAAGTAGGACATTTTCTGTCGGATCTTACAAAAAGCATACAACATCCCCCCCCCCCCC
>QANY01003681.1:708907-778891 GCA_003255025.1 Datisca glomerata
CCCCCCCCCCCCCCCAAAGTACAGAGGAGAGAGGCAGGGTGGAAGTCTGGGCTAGAGAAAGATTAAGACTCCTTACCACTCTTTTCATCATCACGTAATGTGGTTTTCTCCAATAGACTTGAACCCATTTCTCGCAAAGACTCTGAGAATTCTGAAATTAGAAAGTTTAATGTGAAACCTTGGTGCTTATAAGGTATATAAAGACTAATTATACATACATGACATTATATATATAGTGCAAATCCAATATCCTACTTTTAACAGTTGGCGCCGGATGCAATTTCAGCAATCATTTTACAGATTCAGCTCACAAGACATAGTATCACACTAATCTTTGGCGAAATCTATGGCAGTAAATTTTCAGGATTCTTTAGCATCATAAAGGAAACAGAGGTAATGGCTACATGTGACTCAATCTAAGTCAATATAAAATACGATCGTGAAGTTTGAATTAATATCGTGATAACATTAATCATACTATAGAAAAGTAAAGTATACCAAGTTTATCACTGTAACCTCCAATCAATCAGTTACTGGAAATGTTTGTTAAATCAATGCAATGTAGTGTTGGGCCACATTTGATATAGTCACCGAACTAGAAAAAAGCTTGTATTACTTTAAAGGAGCAACAAACTGGACCAAGAAATATACACGAGTACATTGTTCTACGGAGAAGGACAAATACAAATTCTACCATAAGCACTGTTGGACATTGCAGCTGCTGCAGAAAGTAAGCTATCATAGCAGTTCTTCATGTCCTGCATGTCCTGGGAAAACGCAAGGAAGTTGGACAAAAAAACACACTAATAAAAATCCTTGAATAGAGACGGACTAGCTCGCAGAATTTACAAATTAAAATCATCATAAAGGCCAGCATGGGACCACGAAATACTTGTTTGACAGAAAGGAATAGTTGGATTAATCTCATAGGACATACAGTAGCGTCAATCCAATTCTGAATGCTTTATTGCTTTATATACTGTTTTTCGTACCTTGACCAAAGCTATTTTCAAAAGCAAAAAACTCATATTTTCCACTATTTCCAAGCCAGATTCGATGATCGCTCTTTTATACGGCCATTGGGAAATGAAGTGGAAGTGACCTAAGATGAATTAAATCAACCACTACAATGTGGTGTTAAGTTCTGGAGATGAAGCTCCAGTGAAACACGAGAAGTACTCATAACACTATTCCACAATTCCTTAACTTAAATATTCAATGTTGGGGAACATCTAACAACTCAAGTAGCTGAGGGAGATGGAGAGAGTATAATTCAATTCAAAGGTGTAAAAGCACATAACTATAAGGCAATCAAGACACACACCGGCATTAATAGAATTAAAAGGAGAAGGAACCTGAGCAGCTTGAGCGAGCTCATCCAATTTGGCGGAAGGCTGAATTTGCCTCTTATCCTTAGAATCAATCTTCTGAACGAATTTACGTAGCTTACCGAACGAAGACTTCATTTCTGGAAACCCTAAAGAAATGGCCAAACAGAAGCACAAGCTCACAGATTGCAGGATATTTCAGACGTCGTTATTTCCCTGAAATTGAAAACCCACACAAAGAAATTCACTCTTCGAAATCGAGACCAACAAAAAAATCTAAGATTAGGGAACTTTAGATTCAATTATAACTTAAGGGACATTAAAGAGGTTTTGTTCGGTCAGAGCAAGAGACTGAGAGCGCGGAGACGGGACGAAATGAAAATAGAATGACAAAAAAAATTAAAAATTAAAAAAACGCAACAAGGGAATTGTAGAGACGAATTCGTAACGTGATTTCACCACAGTGAAAACGGCACCAATACGTATGGTTTGGCTAATTTAAAAAGAAAAATAAAAGTATATAAAATGAACGGCGTGTGTTATGGCTCAATAAATGACGTTGTAAGGAGCGAGTCGTATTAAGTGTCCAATATCCTCCGTTTGTTACATTGAAAATCGACGCTACTACGCGGTTTGGAAGACCACCACTGCACTAGAACATTATTGACACGTATTCATGTTGTCACATATTCATATTTTATATTCATATTTTTCTAATTTTAATTCATTCATTTAATAAAAATGATTCAACAATAATCAAGTAATTCATCAAATTTTAATTAATTAGCTAATGTGACAATATTTTATAGGTTAATTTATCAAATTATTTTAATAAATCATAAAACACCAACATATAAATGATTGGCACATTACATATGAACATGGAGGAAATCCCCGCTACGCCATGTGGACAGGGAAGAGCTAATCAAAAGGCAACGAGAAGATCTCCACCGTGCGAGAACGGGAAGAAGGAGATTAGGATTGAGATGGATCATGTGATTACGATTAATTCAGCAGTTGACAGATAAGACGATATGGTAGTTAAAGGGAACCGTCAGAGCACGGGAGCCCACGTCTCACAAAGATCACATAAGTATGGGAGCGATCCTAAGGGCATGAGGAGTGATCACCCCCCCCCCCTCCATTATTATTCTAATTAATTTGTCCACATCTTAAATAAGGACTCTGTATATAAAAACTTATGTAATAAATGAGGGATCCATTCTCAACTCAATTCAATCCAACGAAAAACACACCCAGAACATTTTACCTCTATTTCATTCTCTCTCTCTGTTGGTCGTCGCGGCGCACGCTGGCAAAAGCGTGTGGCGCTTGGCCATTTAAAAATTAAATTTTTAATAAAAATTTGAATCTTTTAGTAAAATAAAATCGTGCAATGCTACGATAACAAAAAAAACTTTTTATTGAAAACTCTTTTTCAATCAGTTATGATCCATTATATATTTATATATTAAATTAACAACATACAAGGTTAGTAATCATATACCTTTTGTAGTCTAAATCAAGCGTCCTCGCGGAATCGATAGATTTTCCGTTTCAACGATCAGCAAACTCCGAGATTCACTCCAAGATCTTTCAAGTCAATCCTCAATGTACTAAGACGTGTGTTAGCACGTAGAATATAACGAAGACACTTTCCTATCTCTAGATGTACTCAACACTTGAGATCTAGAGATTTTCCTAAGAATGACTTTTGTGAGATAATTCTCTAAAAGAATGTGATGATAATTCTCTGTAGAGATTTTGATTAACTCTTAATCATAAAAAAATCACTTTTTGAGAAATTGTGTTATTCTCTTAACTCTTGATTGATAAACTGATTATCTGATTGATTAACAAATCATCTAAGTCAACCTTTGTCATTAGAATAAAATCTATATTTTATTCTAGATAATGGCGTATTAGATATTTAGAGATAATTAAAATTTAAATTGTTCAATATAACGAGACTCACTGTATAATGGTGCATAACTGGAGTGTCACATGCAACTGCAGTGTTGCACCACCACGACTGCAGTGTCATATGGCACTATAGTAGTCCATGTCAATCTCTGATTCTCAATCAGTGATTGACGTGCAACAATTACTGTAAATTAAATATTTATTTTAATCAGACAAATATCCAAATATCAGTTAATTCAAAATTAACATATTTGATTATCTCTATTAACTAACTTATCTGTTATTTCATAATAGATTTAGTTTATCCAAAATATTATCTAAACAATTTAATTATTTAATTTCATAAATTAGATATTATGTCTCACTTATCGATAATTAAAAAATAATTGATAATTATATATTTATATATTTATATATTAATTCCAAAACTTACATTTATATATATATAAATAATTCAATTAATTAATTTTTAGTTAATTAATTAATCATACATAATTATCTCATAATGATGTACTTGCCTTAAAATAAAATTCATTTGCAAGTTAGTCATTTTCTCATGTCCTGAAATATTCACACCTCAAACTGCGTAGTATAAAGGTGACTTGAAAACCATTGACCTATAATCCTAAGCTCTAATAAAATAGATTAATAATTAAATAATATTATTTATTAATTTCATTATTACTCCACTATAAATATAGAATTGCACTCTTTGAGATTATTAATTTCATTATTACTCCATATTCATAGTGGAGAAATAATAAAATTAATAAATAAGATTCTTTAAGTAAAGAGTTTAATTAATAATTTAGTTTATTGGAGTTTAGGATTATAGGTCCATGGTCTAAGTCACCTTTGTACCACGCGGTATATGGTGTGAATATTTCAGCACATGAGAAAATGACTTACTTGCAAAAAAAATTTTATTCTGGGACAAGTACATAATTATGAGATAGTTATGTGTGATTAATTAATTAAGAAATATTTAATTTTATATATATATATATATATAATTATCAATAAGTAGGGCAAAATATATAATTTATAAAATTAGATAATTAAATTATTATTAGACAATATATTGGGTCAACTAAATCTGTTATTTATAAAATAACATATAATTTAGTTAATAAGGATCATCAGATTTGTTAAGTTTAAATTAACAAATATCTAGATATTTAATACGTAATAATTATCACGCGTCAATCACTGATTGGGTATCACAGATTGACATGGACTACTTTAGTATCACGTGACACTCTAGTTGTGCACAATAGTGGTGGGTCTCACTGCTATTGGTATTTTTATAACTAAACATTATTTCAATCATCCCAGCAATAATTGATACGCCATTATCAAAAAAAATATACATATATTATTCTGATGACTTAAATTAATGAATTAGTTCAATCAAACAGGTGAATCTCAAAATCAGTTCATCAATAAAGAGTTGAAAGAAGAACACAATTCTCAAGGAGTGATTTTTCTACGATTAAGAGTAATCAAATATCTAAAACAATCATTGTCACGTTCTTTTAGAGAATCGTCTCACAAAAGTCATTCTAAGTAAAATCTCTAGATCTCATGTGTTAAGTACATCTAATAACAGAAAAGTGTCTTCATTATATTCTACGTGCCTACACACGTCCTATTGTGTTGATGATTGACCTAGAAGATCTTGTTGTGGATCGCAGAGTCTTCTAATCGTTGAAACGATTTCGTGAGAACGGAGAATTGATTAGTTGATGACTCTTGATTTAGACTACAAGAGGTATATGATCCATAACATTGTATGTTATTAATTTAATATATAAATATATAATGGATCATGACTTATTGAAAAAGAGTTTTCAATAAAAAAAATTGTTATCATAGCATTGCCCATTTTTGTTTTACTAAAAGATTCAAATTTTTATGAAAGGTTTAATATTTTAAATGGTCAAACGCCACACGCTTCTGCCGTGCATGCACCGCGACAACCAACAATCATCATCATGAGAAACTCTATGTCGTTTGTTACTTTTAGATTTTACTACTTTAAATAATTTAGAATTGTTTAATGCGCATTCAGTTGGTTGAAGCATATACAGTCATTTTATACCTTTTGCATGACAAATATCGAATCCATCTTTGAAATATAAACTCTTTAGTAATAAAAAAACTTCAAAAAATTGTTCTTCAAAAAATGAAAGAGAAATCAAATATTTTGAAAATCCATGAATAAAATAAATATCGTTCAAAACCAAATAATTATATCTAAAAAGTAAATGAATTGTCCCTAATACTTTAGCTAACATGAGCGCACCACTGCCAACTCTCAAAATGATATCATCATCAGCCAACTCATTTGACGAATCAAGCATCTGCAAATAAGAACATACATGGTTAGTGGCTCTTGAATCAAGTATCCAGGATGATAAATCATATTCCACTAAGCAAGCTTCAAGTGCAAGTAAATCATATTTATCTTTCTTTTTCAGCTCAAAGAGATACTTGTTACAGTTTCTTTTCCAATGGCCTTCAACCTTACAATGTAAACATTTTACCTTGGGCTTGCTATTTTCTTGTTCTTCTTGGCTTTTGGCGATGTCCTAGCTTTCTTCCCTTTCTTGTTCTTACATTTGTCTTTTTCATTGATCTTCTTCCTTTTGTTACTATTAACAGTGGAAGAAGGCTTTTGGTCGACAACATTTGCCTCGCCCTCTTTAGTCATTCTAAGGTTGAATGACTCAAAAGTTTACAGTTTATTCAACAATTGAGTCATGTTGAATTGTATCTTGTTCATAACAGTTGGTTTCTAAACGCAGAAAAATCGGGTGTGAGCGACTCAAGTATAATGCTTACTTGAGTCCGCTCATCAACGGGCGTCCCATGTATATCTGCCTCGTGCATTATAGTGATCATGTTCTCGCACAGAAGTATCCTTTCTCATCTTAGTTGTCATATAGACCCTAGTGGGCTAATGATGACTTTGATCAGACTGCTACCCAAACATAACCTATTGAGATTTCACAATCTCATAGGCAGTCTCCATGCTTTCATACTTGGTTCTCAGAACATCATTCATGCTTACAAGTATGTAGCACTTGGCTTTGTTGTTTGATATGATCCAAGCATCATACTTGTCCCTAATATTCTTAGAGGCATTAGCAGCGGGCTCCTCAGGACATTACTTAGTAAGAACGAACTTATGGTTCTCACAAATCAACATTAAGTTCATATTTGATTTCCAACTTACGAAGTTATCACCATTCAATTTCTTAAGAGCGAGTAAAGCAGTAACATGGTTGCCCATGGTAGACATAAAAATGATAACTGAAATTTAAAACATACGAGATTTAATATAATTGATGAATATCTAGAATTTAAAAAGTAAACGTGATGTATGAATGCAACATAATAAACACACAAAATTTAACATTTACTAATCACGATAAAATAACCCAACGATTGATGTGCTAACTTAGGGTCAGTTAGATTAACCTCAGCCTTTCTATGAGACATTCTCATCCTTATTAATTAAAACTTAAAATATCTCATATTTTCTCTTTTAACAATAAGGTATCGTTTGTTTGGTCAAGTCACAACTATTCACATGAAAGCTTAATTATGATTTTATGAGTGTAGCTCATTATTTCAGATCCCATGACTTGATTTAGAATATGCCACCTTAGGGTCGGTCAACACTAAACTACATCACTTCCTCATATCTTCTTAAGAAGTCCAATGTTGGTATTGGTATAGCTCAAAACCTTCCTTAGGGGAGGTGAAAACAAAGTCATCTCGAGACTCTTACTGTACCTCATGGTGTTGTACTAATAATGGAGAGTGTAGGTTACATCGGCATGTCAACATTCTCTCACTCACTACTTTAGGATTAAATATTTCTATTTTAACTAATTAATTAATTCCAAATTAGTTACTAGTTAAAATAATAACCCTTTGAATATTTAATAATCAGTTATGTCAATCCTATTGTTCTAAGTTCATTTAACCTTCCAAAGCACCTAAGTCATAATTAAGTGAACTTTTATTAACTAATTAATTATATTCATCAAACTTTAATTAAACTCTTTTACTAAAGTCGGTTATGCTAAACATTACTATAGCCCTTAATGTGGTGTGATTACCAAGTTTTAACTAACTAAAACCTAACAGTTCATATGCAATTGATTTCATAAAATAATCCATATAAACATATTAGGACAATCTTAATAAATCATGTTTCTACTTATGAGATGCATGATTATATAAATTATGGGGGATTTTTAAGTATGACATGTGATCGACTAATGCGTGAACATGTTATCAAATATAATAATTAAAATATTATTTAACAAATAAATAAAATAATAATGGACCGAGTGACTATTTAGTATTTTTAAATTACAACTCTTGAAATAAAAAAAATAAAACTACAAAGCGGACTTCGAGAATACATATTTCCTAAATATTGTCTTCTCCTCGTGATGTCCATTTCATAATTTTCAAGCTTTGAACAAAAATCAATTTAATTAAGAAAAACTATTTTTCTTAATTAAAATTAATTTCTATAATTATCTCTTTAAAATTAGTTGACTTTGACTTAGTCAAATAAATATTTTTTTTATTTGGTCAAAGTTGGGTCAAACCCAATCAACCTATTAATTTCTAATATTCATAAAATTAAAAACTAAAAATTTAATTTTAAAATTTGAAGGATAATAGATAGAGATAGGGTTATCATCAAACTCTATCGTGGTAGGGTCGGTTAGTATCAGGGTTTTTATAAAATCTTCCCGAATGTGACAACAGTTGCCACCAATGATAGGACTCTCTTACCGCCGCCTATCACCCCTGGCAAACCACAGCCATCGCCGCCGGCCGCCGATGCCAATTTTCCGGAGATGTCACCAGAACAGTAAATTTTGGTGACATTGTCGGTAATCTAGAACCGGCGGCGTCAACGCTGGAATTATAAAAGAATTCTTATTTATTTTCTTTTTCCTCTGTCGTTCGTCTAGTGCGTTCTTCATCTTCTTGCGATCGAAATAATTACAATAAATATTAAAAATAAGATTACGAAAATTCTTACACCCCAAAACGGCTTACAAAGAGATCTAAGGAAAAAATTAAAAACAAAGCCTAACCTAATAATCACCATACAATTAACGATATCCATTATTTTTCATACATTCAAAAAACATAATCATCCCTTCATTCATACATATCTCATATTATATGAATAATGCAAGAAAACTCACACAGCATTTAACATATAAATATATAAAGACCGCTCTAATACCACTTGTTGATAGACACAGGGCCTGCGCGGCGGAAGCGTGTGGCGCTTAGCAATTTAAAGAATTAAACTTTTAATTAAAAATCGAATCTTTTAGTAAAACAAAATCGGGCAACGCTACGATAACCAAAAAATATTTTTGTTGAAAACTCTTTTCAATCACTGAGGATCCGTTATATATTTATATATCAAATTAACAACATACAATATTAGGAATCATATACTTCTTGTAGTATAAATCAAGCGTCATCGCGAAACCGGTCGATTATTCGTTCCCACGAAATCGTTTCAACGATCAGCAGACTTCGTGATCCACACCAAGATCTTCCAAGTCAATCCTCAATGCACTAGAATGTGTGTTGGCACGTAGAATATAGCGAAGACACTTTTCTGTCTCTAGATATAAACAATACATGAGATCTAGAGATTTTACTGAGAATGATTTTTGTGAGACGATTATCTAAAAGAACGTGATGATGATTCTTCTAAAGATTTTGATTAACTCTTAATCGTAGAAAAAAAACACCTTTTGAGAAATTATGTTCTTCTCTCAACTATTAATGGATGAGTTGATTCTCTGATTGATTAACTGATCATCTGATCAACCCTTATAATTAGAATAAATTTTGTATCTTATTCTAGATAATGACGTATCAGATATTTATGGATGATTAAATATTAAAACTAATATTTAATTTCAAATTGTCCAATATAGTAGGACCCACTGTATAATGTTGCACAACTGTAGTGTCACATGACACTGTAGTGTTGCACCCCCACTACGTAGTGGCACATGGCACTACAATAGTCCATGTCAATCTCTGCTTCTCAATCAGTGATTGACACGCGAAAATTACTGTGAATTAAATATTTATTTTAATCAGATAAATATTTAGATAGTAGTTAATTCAAAATTAACATATATTATTACATCTATCAACTAAATTATTTGTTATTTCACATATAACAGATTTAGTTGATCCAAAATATTATCTAATAATAATTTAATTTTATCTAATTTCACAAATTATATATTCTGTCTCATTTATCGATAATTATATATATATATATATATATATATATCAATTAATTAATCATACATAATTATCTCATAATTATGTACTTGGCCTAGATCAAAATTGCTTTGCAAGTTAGTCATTTTCTCATGTCCTGAAATATTCACACCCTAGACTGCGTAGTATAGATGTGACTTGAGAACCATGAACCTATAATCCTAAGCTCCAATAAATCAGATTATTAATAAAACTCTTTAATTAAATAATCGTATTTATTAATTCCATTATTACTCCACTATAAATATGAAATTGCACTATTAGATATTATAGATTGTATTTACAGAGTATTCTCGTGTAGTTCACTGATACAAATCAATTCATGTAGATCTGTCCTCCAATTATTGGTTCGTAAATTAGTACTGCTCAAAATTACCATTTAACTCTTATAATTACCTCTTGATCCTTAAGTAACATTAACCCACTGGTGAATGGCTAATTTATAATCTATTATAAATTTGAGCTCAATAATCATTCAGTTCCAGAATTAATCTGTAAGGAAAGCTTGGATTCTAAATCTTGTAAATCATGTTTCCAACCATACATATCACTGAATCTCCAAAACAAAGGCGGGACTCAGACATGGTACACCTAAGGGACAAGGTTTACACGTCGTTGACCATTCCGGTAAACCATGTCCTGGACATGATCAAAGACTAGCCTTGACTGAAGAGGCCGGCCCCGCTCACAAAAAAGCCAAGCTACAAAGATTAAGACAAATACTACTCCTTTCACCAGAGCAATGGGCATTACATAAGGGATTGTTTCCAACTTAAAGACTATATCAAATAACTGATAAAATACGGGTACCTCCATCAATTTGTGAAAAAGAAGAGCATAAACGGGAAGTTGAAAAGGGCAATCACGGGGAAGACAAGCACGACATGGGAAACAATCTCTCTATATTGTTGACACATTTATTGCACTTACGGAATAGGAAGGAACAACCATGAAGGAAAGAAAGATGTAATGAAAGAAGCTGATACTAGAAAAACGCCTAAAACGACCCTCAAGTGTTAGCGGGAATCTGCCACTGGTGTTCGATGACCTAGAATTTGAGCATGATGGGAATCACAACAATGCTCTTATCATTTCAATACAAGTTGGCAACTGCTTACTAAGGAGAGTTTTTGTTGACGATGGGAGCGTTATGAACATTTTATATGGGGTAACCTTGGAGAAAATATCAATGGGAGAACAAAAGCTGTAAGGAACTTTACAGTCACTGATAGGCTTCGAAAGAGCCATTAGTTACTCAAAAGGAACCCTCATTCTCCCAGTGAATGCAGAACCCTTTAACTACATGATCTAGTTCATGATACTGAACACGTCATCCTTGTACAATGTTATCATAGGGAGAACCTAGCTCCACAAAATGAAAGTTGTCCCTTCAACTTTCTACCAAGTGATGAAGTATTTGTCACCCAAGGGAGTTAAAACAATAAGAGGACATCAAGTCGCTGCTCACATATGCTTCATGACCGCTTTGGAGTCCGTCAAGAGAAAGGCTGTAGAAAAACCAGAAGGAGAGCGAATCGCAGATTATAGCAATCACATGAAGACGGGCAAGACGGCCTGAGGTACGAGACAAGGGAAGAAATGGAACTTGTATGCTTGGAAAAAAGAACCTATAAGATGACGAATGTTGGTACTCGCCTCGAAAAAGATGAAAAAGAAATATTGGTGAAATTTCTACGGGAAAGCAAAGATTTGTTTGCAACTGTGACACAAGAGATGTCGAGCATTCCTGAAGAAATTATCTATCATAGGCTCAATACGGATCCAGATATGAAGCCAATAAGTAACGGAAGAGAAGCTTTGCACCAAAACAGAATGAGGCAATCAAGGAAGAGGTCGAAAAGCTCCTGGTGGTTGGTTTAGTCAGGAAGTCGATTACCCGGACTGACTGGCCAACGTGGTAATAGTATGGAAGAAGAGTGGTAAATGGAGAATATGTGTGGACTTCACCGACTTGAATAAAGCCTGCCCAAAAGATGACTACCTGCTGCCAAGGATAGATCAGATGGTCGACGCAACCTCAGGACTCGAACTCCCCAGCTTCATGGACATGTACTCTGGATACAATCAGGTGAAAATGTTATAACCTGATCAAGAAAATACTTCATTCATTACTAAATATGGTATCTATTATTATAAAATTATGCCTTTTGGCTTGAAAACTGCAGGTGCAATTTATCAAAGGCTAGTGAACAAAGTCTTCCGTGAACAAATCGTGAAAAACATGGAAGTCTACGTTGACGACATGTTGGCCAAAAGTGAGAAACGGGGAGACCATATTCGGGTTCTCGAAGAAGCTTTTTCAGTTCTAAGGAAAAACTCCATGAAGTTGAATCCAACGTTTGGAGTAGTTGTGGAAAAGTTCCTCGAACACTTGGTGGCACAGTAGGGAATCAAAGTGAATCTAGACCAAGTGAAGGCAATTACAGGGATGAAATCACCACGAAGCTGGAAAAAGATACAAAGGTTGACGGGAAGGTTAACCGCTCTAAACAGATTTATCTCAGAACATTGTGGACGAATGAGATGAGGAATGCGAGGAAGCCTTCAGTAGAATCAAGGAGTATCTGACAACTCTCCATCTACTCTTTAAACCAGTACTGGGTGAACAACTCTTGATGTATGTTGTTGTTTATCAAGTGGTTGTCATATCGTGCTCATCAGAGAGGAACAAAGGAAGCAAAAGCTTGTGTTCTTTATAAGCAAGAGCTTGGTGGCAGCCGAGACAATATATAAACGGATGAAAAAAATAGTATCGGTAGTTGTAACTGTTGCACAAAAGTTGAGACCATATTTCCAGGCACATAGCATCAATGTGTTAACATACTCACGTGTTAAGAGTCTCATGCAGTCTCCAGAGCTAAGCTGGTGGATGGCGAAGTGGTTGATCGAATTAAACCATTACGAGATTCACTATGAGCCCATAACTTCTATCAAGGGGTAGGTATCTGGCAGATTTTGTTACGGATTTCACTTGAGGGAAGGCTGACCAAAATCCCCAAGGAAAAGTTGTAAACGGATCTTGCAAAATTATATTTCGATGGTGCTTCAAATAGTAAAGGAGCAAGAGTGGAGGTAATGGTACAAACCTGTTGGAATTACATCCATAAAGTATGGTATAATAACTATTTATTAGTTATTTTTCAGACATTTTGTATTGCTGAATTTAATGAATGAATGAAGTTTTACTATTCATTAAAGTGTGTTTATAATTTACTCAAGTCTTGGAACTACTGTCAACGTAAGAAGAGTAAAGACAGGGGGTCTTCCAGACAAACTCTTTTGAAATAGTTCAGAATGATATTCGCAGTCTTAGGATCGACTGGGCAATCGAGTCTGATTATGACTGTTAGGTTGAACCAAAGGATGCTAATCTTGGGACATGGTAGTGGAGACTCTGACGGTGG
Organism: Datisca glomerata; assembly: GCA_003255025.1. Classification (NCBI taxonomy): domain Eukaryota; kingdom Viridiplantae; phylum Streptophyta; class Magnoliopsida; order Cucurbitales; family Datiscaceae; genus Datisca; species Datisca glomerata. The sequence continues at coordinate 721,938 of QANY01003681.1, forward strand.
ACCTAGGCATGTTATAGAACATGTTGAATAGATTAGTAACAAATCAGTTTAGAGCAAAACTGTTTACCTAGCTCTAAATTTAATTGTTATACTTTAAGGGTATTTTTGTAATTACCTTTTAACTTGAGGTGAATATGAAGCTTGACTTAGTTACTTGCGGTCTTTGATACGCCAAACGAGTGAGTTTAAATTGTCGGACAATACCTCGATTGTTAGGATCGTAATTCAACTATGTTGGAGTTGCGTGATTCAGAGATATTGAAATTCATGGTTAGATTGTGAAAGCAACAATATCATCTTATGCTTTATCGATTAGTATGTGAATAGATTAACTTGGCCAAGTATTTAATGAGATGAGTCATTAAATAAGACTTATGAATTGTACGAGACAATTCACTGTTATGTCACAGTCAATAAATGAGTTAATGAAATAATAACAAGAGGGATAAATGGTAATTTTATATCTCACTCTTGTTAGTGATATTCACGAAGATAATATATTAAAATATTTTGTGAACCATGAAATAAAAGTGTTTATTTTCATCAACAGAAAATGTAGCACGCATGAATCGAGAGTTGACTCGGCATCGAAACTATAGTAGAGTCGTACGATATCAGGGATAAATTAGTCAAGAATTTATAGAGATAAATTCGTCGGGCATTTGAATCCTATAACTTTATTCATGTGAGTCCATTCGGTCTCAGGGATAGCTCATGAGAACATGTATAGAAGAAACATCAATTGGACCAAAATGTGTTTTGAGGCCAAGCTGTATTTCCCAAACCTATACCTGATGAGTTTTGTCACTTAATTAGTGATAAATAATTAATTGATGTTCAAATTAATTAATTTATTATTTTTAATTATTGGATAATTAGTAAAACAAAGATATTAATTAATTGATAGATATCAGTTTAATATATCAATTGGGATTGATAAATTTGGACACGATATTGACTTTAAGGAGAAATATGATTTTTCGCAGTTACATAAGCATTGGGGTTGAATTTTCAGAAATTTGGCATATAGGGGTATATGTGTAAATTCTAAAATTATTATATAAGAGAGATGTGTGTTGACACAACCCTAAGAATATAGAGCAAAAGTTGTCTCTCATCTCTCTTCTGTGTTGCCGCCGAAACCCATAGAGGAAGAAAATAAAAATTTTCTTCCTCAGTTGTTTTGAGAGTTCACTCTCAGTTCCTGATCGATATTCTCTAAAAATATATTTCTGAAATCCACGAGTGGTTGTTGATGAGAAGACTAATTGAAGTTCTTGGGTTTGAAGATCGAAGAACGCGAAACATTCAATAAGGATTCCGTCAATTCAGAAAGTCTCCGATACAACGAAAAGGTATAAATCATTTCTACCTCTTTTGAATACGTTTAACTCAATATACATAATCGGATGTATGGTTTTAATATTTAATATGATTAAATTGGTTGATGTAAAATTTTTTGATATTCCGCCCATGAACCGTTCGTGGTTCAATGATTTTTCCTCGAATTTTAAAATCCTATCCAATAAAACCCCCTCTGGAGAAACACTAGAGCACTCCATCTCATTCGGGTTCAACGCGTATGTTATGGCTAAAAAAAGGACGTTGTAAGGAGTGTGATATATTAAGTGTTGAATATCCTTCGTTTGTTGCATTGAAAATCGATGCTACTACGCTGTTTGGAAGACCACCACTGCACTAGAACACTATTGACACGTATTCATGTTGTCACATACTCATATTTTATATTCATATTTTATCATTTTAATTCATTCATTTAGTTAAAAATAATTCTACAATGGCCAAGTAATTAATCAAATTTTAATTGACTAAGTAATGTGATAATAATTTATAGATTAATTTATCAAATCATTAAATATCGACGTATAAATGACTGACACATTACTTGTGAACATGCGGGAAACCCTCACTACGCCACATGGACGGGGAAGAACCAATCAAGAGGCGTCGAGAAGATCTCCATCGTGCGAGAACGGGAAGAAGGAGATCAGGACCGTCAGATGGATCATGTGGTTATGATTAATTCGGCAGTTGACAGACAATACAACATGGTAGTTAAAGGGAACATACCGAGCATCGGAGCCCACACCTGACAAAGATCTCATAAGTATGAGAGTAATCCTAAGGACATATAGAGGCTCCCGAAGATATAGGGGAAGGGTGATCATCCCCTTTCTATTGTTATTATTATTAATTTGTCCATGTCTTAAATAAAACCTATATATAAGGCTCCTGTAATAAATGATGCATTCATTCTCAATCCATCAATCCAACGAAAAACATACCTAGAGTATTTTACCCCCCCCCCCCTCTCTCTTCATAAATCTTGCTTGTGTAGAGGAAAAATTCTTTTATAATTTAATTACTTAAACTTGATCAATTATTTGATCATTTTAAAATTATTTTTTATTTTGTAAAAAAATTGACAACCTTTAAAATATTTAATAATAGATATGGGAAAGAGTATTGAAAATTCAAACTTTACATGTACATGAAACATTTTCACGTTGCATTTCAACAGGAGACAATTGGAAGAGGTGGGACTGGGATTTGACAAATTAACTTTAAAGATTAGCTCATGTGGTGCAAGTTAGAGGGGAAACATAGGGTTAAGATATTTAGAGAAATATGACGTGGAGTAGGAACATCGTTGGGCTAAAATGACACGTCGCCTACTTTTTTTATGCCCAGCTGTACCAATAAAAATGTTCAAAGTTAGATATTGCTCACGGTTTGAAAAAGAGAAGCGGTTCGCCAACGATTCCTATGCTCACTTTGACCATCCGCTTTGCTCCACGTCTCCGCCTCCCTTACGCATCTCCAATCAATATCATTTCCCATTTGTCTTAAGAAAAATCAATTTCCCATTTTACAAATTTGACCTCCTCCATCTTTATTATATTCAAAATGACTTTAAGTGGATAAATTTTTAATTTGTTATTTTACCCATTAAGTTTCATTAAATATAATTTAAGATTTGTTTTATATTAAGTTTATTTAAAATTATATTAATTAATTATTCTTTTACTAATACTTTGTAAAATTTAATATTTTATGTTATGTTATTAGAAACGTGAATACTGAGTATATGATTTTAGAGATTCTTATATCATAAACATTGTTTCGATAAAAAAAATGAATTATTGTCTATCTGTAAAAAAATGTTTAGTTTTGTTAGTTCTATAATAAATATAATCATTTTCAATATCCATTATCCTTAGTGAAATAGTTTGTCATATTTAATTTTTCTCTTCACAAATATTTTTTTAGTTTATTTTCACTTATCTTATGATATAAGTTTGTTAAGATTGTGTGTTCTTTAATTAAAAAATTATTGAAGATAATTTATTATCTCCAGATGATGCATAACTTATTCACATTTTCTTCTATTTGTAATAGTTTTATTATAAATATATTATCTTGAGGTGATGCGTGACTTGTTCAAATTTCTTTTTATTTGTAATAGTTTAATTGTGAGTATGAGAAAATTACAATTTCTTTTGTTTTATATTTACAACATTTTGGAAACTAATGTATTTATTTCAACATTAATACTAATTTTAAAACTTATTGTATAATATTAAATTCTTCAACACTTGTGAAGCACGTGCTTTTCGACTAGTTTTTTTCTAAATTACCATAATAATTTCACATGGTTAGTTATAGTATTTAATCTAGAACTTATATATTATAAGAAATTATTTTATCCACAGTTTAATCTCAATTATAACTTAACTATTTAAATACTATCATTAGATATGAATAGTTGATGAGCAGTCAAATCCCTATCTTACACATGATAAAATCATGAATAATTAATAAAGGAGTACGATTGAATAAAAATCGTTAGATCAGTTTGATGGTTAAAAAAGGATCTCATAGAGGAATATTCCCTTAAAACGGCAATATTCTGCAAGGCTTGCAACGAAAAAAATGTTAAGACCGGTTGGTTTTAAAATTAATCAAAACTAAGTTTGAACCACGAACGGTTTGTGGGTGAAATATAAAAAAAGATTACAATTAACTTTTTAGTCAAATTAAATAACTTAAAACCAAACAACGTGCGATTATGCATATACAATATTAAACGAGAAGATAAGGTTAGAAAAAAAAATTCTCACCTATACTTTGTATTACAGAATTTCTGAATTGGCGGAATTCCTTCGAGCGTTCTCCGTGTTCTTCAAACTTCGGGATCTGAATCACGCACTTGAACTTCAAGAACAATTTACGAATTTCATCCACCAATAACCACTCATTAATTTCAGAAATATATTTCATGAGAATTTTATGTAGGAATTTGAGTGTGGGTTCTCAAAACGATTGAAGAAGAAAAATCAAAAATTTTCTCCTTCAATATAATTTTCGGCGGCAACATGGAGGGAGGGGAAAAACATTTTTCTCATTTTGCTTTGTTAGCAAGCAACTGTATCTTATTCTAAGATCTATCTGCAATCAGATTACTATGAGATATTGATAAAATGTAATTTTTAATAGTTACAAATATACTCATATATTTTAAAATTTTTTGAAAATTCACCCATATATTCATAATTGCCAAAAATTATAATATTCCTTAGAGTTTGAGTTGTATCAAGATTCATCAATCTAATTGATAAATTATTCATCATTATCAATTAATTAATTATTTTATTTACTAATTATCGAATAATGAAAAAATTAATTAATTAATTTCAATACATATAATCACACTTAACTAATTAAGTGACATCACCCATCATATATAAGTATAGGAAATATGCCCTGGCACCAAAACATATTTTGATCCAATTTACTTCGTTTCTCTATTCTTGTTCCCATGAGCTATTTCTGAGATCGAATGGACCTACATGAACAAAGCTAATGATTCAAATACCCAACAAATTTATCTTCATAAATTCTTGACTTATTTAATTATGATATTATACGACTCTACTATAGGTTTGATGCCAAGTCAACTCTCGATTCATGCGCTTTACATTTTCTGTTGGTGTAAATAAACCCTTTTATTTTCACAGTCAACAGAATATTTTAACATAATACCCATCGTGAATATCAATAACAAGAGCGGAATATAAAATTATCGTTTTACCTCTCTTGTTATTATTTTCTTAACTCATTTATTGACTGTGAATAAAAAAGACATAATAGTGAATTGTCTCGTACCATTCACAAGTCTTAATCAATGACTCAATTCATTGAATATCTAGCTAGGTTAATTTATTCACACACCCATAATAAAACATAATGTGATATTGTTGCTTTCACAATCGAACAATGAATTTTCATACATGTGAATCACGCAACTCCAACTTAATTGATTACAATCCCAATAGCCGAGTTATTGTCCGCCAATTCAAACTTACTCATTTTACATATCAAAGATTGCAACTAACTAAGTCAAGCTACGTATTCACATCAGGATTAAGATAATTATGAAAATACCCTTAAGGTGTAATAATTAGATTTAGAGCTTGGTAAACGGTTTTGGACTCTAAACTAATTTATTGCCGGTCTATTTAACATGTTCATAACATGTCTAGGTTAACCGTTTAAGCTTCCACTCTCATGCCTCAAGACTGGCATACATTGGTTCAAACTAATAGTCATAAACGGATTCGATTGCTCAGTCGATTGTAAGACTGCGAATATCATTCTGAACTTTCTCAGAAGAGTTCGTCTAGAGACACCTCTGTCTTCATTCTTCGTTCGTTGATGAAAGTTCTAGGACTTGAGTAATTTATAAACACATTTTAATTTAAAATAAAACTTTCAATTTATTCATAAGAATTCAATAATAATAATGTTTGAGAAATAACTAAATACAAATAAATAGTTATTACATGCTACTTTATAGACATATTCTAACAATCTCTCACTTGGACTAAAGTAGGCGTGTAAATTCTCGTATCCCCAAGCCCTCCAAATGACCATAAAAAACTTTACTGCTTAAAGTCTTCGTGAATGGATCTGCTAGGTTGTTGACTATCGAAATATGTGTAACGACAATATCTCCATGCTGAAAATATTCTCTAATCATGTGATATTTACGTTCTATGTGTTTGGATCTCTTATGGCTTCTAGGTTCCTTAGAATTCGCTACAGCCCCACTGTTATCACAATAAAGTGTCATGGGCTTTTTAGCATCTGGAACAACTTCCAATGTCTTCAAGAACTTCCTAAGCCATACAACCTCATTTGCAGCCACAAGTTGCCACATATTCAGCTTCCATGGTAGAATCCACAACGCAATATTGGTTGATACTTCTCCATACAACTGATTCGTGATGAAAAAGGATCCTGAAGTGGACCCCCTAGAGTCCTTATCAGCTTGAAAATTGGAAATTGTAGACCCCGTCATATTCAAGTCACTATCTGAACATACAAGCATGTAATTCCTTGTTCTCATAAGATGCTTAAGGATATGCTTGACGGCATTCTAATGCTCGATTCCAGGATTAGATTGGAAACGACTTACTACGCCCATGACATAGCAAATATCAGGTCTAGTGCAAAACATCATGTACATGATGCTTCCTTTGGCTGAAGCATAGGGTATCCTTCTCATGTCTTCTTCTTCTTGAAGAGTCTTGGGAGACTGCTCCTTGGAGAGACCGACTCCATGTCTAAAGGGAAGAAATCTCTTCTTGGAGGTTTGCATACTAAAATGATCTAACACCTTATCAATATAAGATGTTTTAGACAGTGCCAATTGTCTGTTCTTCGTATCTTGAAAGATCTGAATACCTAAGACAAATATAGTACCTCCAAGATCCTTCATATCAAATTACTTTGCAAACCAAATCTTGACATCAGATAACTTTCCTACATCATTCCCAATGAGTAGAATATCATCTATGTACAAGACTAGAAAAATCACATTCCCTTCGTATATCAGTTTATACATACAGGATTTGTCCACTAACTGTTCAAAACCATAGTTTTCAACAGAAAAATCTAACATTCCACGATCGTGATGCTTGCTAAGTCTATAAACTGACTTCTGCGGTTCACAAACTTTACCTTCTTGGTCTTTCTCCATGAACCCATCTGGTTGAGCCATATAAATGTGCTCATCAAGATTGCCATTCAAAAAAGCAGTATTGACGTCAATTTATCATATTTCATAATCAAGGGCAAGAGCAATGGACAAAAGGATTCAGATGGATTTAAGCATGACCACTAGCGAGAAGGTACCCTCGTAGTTTATACCTTCCTTTTGGGTGTAACCCTTGGCTACTAATCTAGCTTTGAATGTCTCTACATTCTCATCCAAAACCTTTTTTCTTCTTATAGATCCATTTGCATTTTACGGATTTTGCCCATTCAGGATGATCTATAAGCTTCCAGGCTCTGTTCGACTATATCGATTGTATCTCAACATTCATGACTTCTTACCATAAGTTTGCTTCAGGACTTGCCATGGCCTCTGAGTAGGAGACAAGTTCATCAATGTCATTATCTATGAAAACTATCAAAACTTCTCCATAGGACATATACATCTCAGGTTGTCTTATAACCCTCCCACTACGTGAGGCTCCATAGGCTCTGGCTCCTTTCGTGGTTCTTCCATTATTGAATAAAACAATTTCTGATTGGGAGTCGGTGTCCTCCCACTCAATAATTCCTCTAGCACAATTGTGTTTTTCGACTTTACACTTTTAATGTAATCTTCTTATAGAAAATGACCATTCGTGCTAACAAATGTTTTCTGGTCAGTCGTACTATAGAAGATGTACCCATTCATTCCATCAGGATATCCTATGAACATGCATAATTCTAAACTTGTTAATCCTCTTTTACGATGGTGAAAAGATTTGGATTTGGTGCAAGTATGAACGACTTCCTAAATTTTGCTTTCATTATGGTGTCTTAGGTCATGAGGATTTGCATTGCAACATTAGGAGGGAGGATAAAAGATTAGGGTTGGAATCTGAAAAGCAATATGGGGAATGGTTGAAAGCTTCAAACCCTAATTACAAAGTAAAATGGGGTAATATATGGGCTTAAAAGGCTAGTTTTTGTAGGGGTTCCTCTCCTTCACATAATTAAAGCTTCAAACCCCAAAAGTCTAGTTTCGGTAAGGGTTCTTCTCCTTCACATAATTCAACTTTTAATTCTTTTCAGCCGAAGTCTCCTTCGGGCCAATCGATGGCAGAGCTAGCGGCGGTTCAAACCTCAGATGTTAATTCTGGTGGTATTTGTTATCTTAACAGGTATGATAGGGAGGAATTTTTGGGCCCCTCTTTTGGTAACCGATTGCACAAATAGGGGTGGGAGGTTAGAGATAATATGGAAGGCGTGATTTTAGGGGAGGAGATGGTGGAATCGGTTAAGGATGATCGTAGAGGGAGCAATAAAGAAGCTTTTTCGGTGTTGAACTATGTTGATTTTAAAGGTGCAATGTCTCAAGAAGTTTGATTCTTGTTGTTGATATCATCAATTAAGTACGAAGAGTAAGAATTTTTTTAATACCAACCTTACCCAGAAATTAAGATCGTTCGATTGCCCAACGGAGAGCCAAAGTTTCCACAGTAAGGACGTTAGAAACCAACTCTTTGTTGCACATACCAGTTGCAAAGAGCTTACCTTCCAGATCCTAAAGACACCAACCAAACCCAGTCATACAACTATATTCATTCCATGTTGCATCAATATAAAAACACCAAGAAAATGTAGAACTCGGTTGCTGAGTAGGACCACCAACTTGAATCGCAACGAATCATCCGTCATAGCCGATTTGAAGTTCTCAAAGTGTCTCGATGTCATACCCAAAGCTGCCGTTGAGTAAAAAATAGTACCCTTAAAGTACGAGTTGTTCCTAATACACCATAAACCGAAAACCAATCACTCCAACAAGTAATCATAGTTACATGAGTTTCGAATCTTATCACCAATTAAATTCCAACAATCCATAAAAGGCTACCCCGACAACTTACTCGAATCCAGATTAAGAGGGGAAATGAACCAAAATCTGGAAGCAAATTAACACTTAAGGAAAATATGGTAATGGTTTCCTTCTCCTTACCGCAAATACTCGATTACTTTCAATATCCATGCCTCTCTTGACACGATTAGATTTACACGTCAAAAGTTATTCATACATTTTCAAATGAAGTCTTTAATTTTAGGAGGAATTTTAAGACACCAAACCCCCTTCCACGTCTGTTTATGAACCAATTTCAAACTAGGCTCACCCTTACCTTTCTTTTTGCCGCAGCCATTATTCTGGAAGAAGCAAGCAACATGGTACCCAATTTTAACCGTATATTTACTAGACGGAGAGTGATGCTAGATAAGAACGTCGTCAAGCATGTTATTACTAATAGGAATATGACGGATGATCACGCTATCCTCAGGCCTAAAAATAATGTCCACCAATTTCACGTTCCAGCTATGCGACATCGGATCGATAAGCTCACAGACTCTGATAGTACCCAAAAGTTTAGGAGATACCATTTTGAACGTATATGGACGGGGGATCCAAGCATCTTCCCAAATATCAATATTCCTACCATTATCCACACTCCATCTCAGCAATTCTTTAGGATATTTTCGCCTTCACAAAGACTTCTCCAACCCCATGATGACCTTTTTTACCCATAGAGGCATTAATAAAATATGAGTTCTAAAAGTATTTACTTCTAAGAAATTTAGCCACCAAGGAATCGAGATTAGAATAATTCTCCAGCCTTGCATAGCCAACAAAGCAGATAAGTCTTTAAAACTAAGATCACCATCCATTTTTCTCTTAGTGATCTTATCCCAGAAACCCTAGTCAATCTTAGACTTACATGGAGAGGAGTTCCACCAGTAATTAGCAAGAAACACACAAATTTTCTTACATGTAGTAACAAGAAATTAAAAGCAGGACATAATATAATTCAGAATAGTCATCACCATAGATTTAATAAGAATTTCTCCACGAGCAGGCAAAAGAAGCTTCTCAAGCCAACCAGAAACCTTCTGAATGATCCTGTCCAAGATGCTCCTGAAGACTTGCGTTTGAAGACACCAAAATCCATGTTCACCCCCAAATATTTTTCCAACGAACTAGATTTCTCATACCTGTCAAATCTGCTAGCTCCTTCTATCTAACAACAAAAATATTATTACTAAACATCACAAGACTTTTCTGCTTATTAACCTCTTGATCATAGCTTCCCTGTATTTATTAAGGATATCCAGTAAAATAACGATCTTAGCATCAGAAGCTTTACAAAAAAGCAAGGAATCATATGCAAAGAAGATGTGGGACACCGCAGGACCACCAAAAAGTACTCAAAAACTAGTAATTAAACCAAGATCAACAACATTACTAATCATTTTAGAAAGAGCCTCAGCACACATAATGAATAAAAAAGGGGAAAGCGAGTCTCTTTGTCTCAATCCTCGGTTCGGTTTAAAGAAATTGCTAAGTTTTCCATTTAAAGAGATGTTATAAGTGACAGAAGAGATACAACGATATCCAGTTTCTCCAGGTTTCAGAAAAATTGACTTTCTGCATGATGGCCAATATAATTTTCATTCAACTCTGTCATACGCCTTGGACATATCAATCTTGATAGCCATATCACCTTTCTTTCCTTTCTTTTAGATTTGAAGAGAGTGGAGAATTTCATGTACGATGATCATGTTGTCAATAATCTGTTGACCTAGAATAAACGCGTTTTTCCCAACACCTATAATCTTGCTAATAACTATTCTAAGACGGTTATTCAGAATCTTAAAAATAATTTTATATGAAATATTACAAAGACTAATAGGGCGCAACTGAGACATAGATCTAGAGCAATTAACTTTAGGACTAAGAACAATATGCATGTATTTAATACTAGAAGACATATGACAAGAATTAAAAATTACCGAACCATAGCAATAATATCTGATCGGATCACATTCCAACTCTGGTGATAGAAAGCCGCTGTAAAACCGTCTGGAACCAGAGATTTAGAAGGGTGTATGCCACGAAATGCTGCCACAATCTCATCTTCAAAGACCTCCTCGTCAAGCAACAATATGTCCTCATCATTAAGACAACAATCAATGTTATCAGTATATGAGAGATCATGTCATCATCCAGGTTAGAAGAATGAAAAGATCCTAAAAATAAGAGAGAGCAATGTTCTTAATAGAATTCAAATTAGTATGCCAATTGCCATTAATATCCTCAAGATAAAAAATGAGGTTCTTCCTGCTGGTCGTCACGGCGGAAGCGTGGAGGCACGTGACCTTTTTAAAAAAATTAATCTTTTAATAAAAATCGAATCTTTTAATAAAATAAAATTACGCAACGCCACTATAACAAAATAAATTTTTTTATTGAAAACTCATTTTCAATCAGTCGAGATCCATTATATATTTATAAGTCAAATCTACAACATACATGGTTAGAAATCATATACCTCATGTAATCTATATCAAGTGTCCTTGCGAAAGTCGGTCGATCTTCCGTTCTCACGAAATCCTTCCAACAATCAGTAGACTCTGAGATCCACATCAAGATCTTTCAAGTCGATCCTCAACTCACTAGGACGTGTGTGGGCACGTAAAATATTACAAGACATTTTTTCTGTCTCTAGATGTTCTCAACACATGCGATCTAAAGATTTACTGAGAATGATTTTAGTGAGACAATTCTCTAAAAGAAGGTGATGATTATTTTTTTAGAGATTTGATTAACGTTTCATCATTGAAGAAAATGTCTCTAACATCAATCATGTTCTCAATTCAAATCTTCATTGAGGAACTGATGATTTGCTTAACTGATTCTCTTCTTTTCTTTCAATCACTAAGGCCATTCGAATAATATCTGTATATATTCTAGATAATGACGTATAAGATTTTTATGGATAAACTGAAATAATATTTAACTGTACAATTGTAGTGCCACATGGCACTACAGTGGGCCGTGCGCCAGCACAGTGCCTCATGGCACCACTGCAGTGTCGTACGACACTACAGTGTTGTCCACTCACTACTGTAGTGGCACGTGGCACCACAGTAGTCTATGTCAATTTATGATACCTTATCAGTGATTGACACGTGGCATTACTACGAATTAAATATTTATTTGAATCAGATAATTATCTAGATATCAATTAATTTGAAATTAACATATTTGATTATCCCTATCAACTAACTTATCTGTTATTTCACAAATAACAGATTTAATTGATTCAAATAGTATCTATATAATAATTTAATTACCTAATTTTATAAATTAGATATTATGTCTCACTTATTGATAATTAAAAAAATTGATAATTATATATATATATATATATATATATATATATATATAATTTTTGAAAATTATATTTAAATATATAAATAATTCAATTAATTAATCACACATACTTATCTCATAATCATGTACTTGCCCCAGAATAATTTTTTTTTGCAAGTGAGTCATTTTCTCATGTCCTGAAATACTCACACCCTAGACAACATAGTATAGAGATGACTTGGGGATCATGGACCTATAATCCTAAGCTCCAATAAACCAGATTATTAATTAAACTCTTTAACTAAATGATTTTATTTATTAATTCCATTATTACTCAACTATAAATATGAAATTGCACTCTTAGAGACTATAAAATGTATTTAACGAGTATTCTTATGTATTCCACTGACATAATCATTTCATGTAGTTCTGTACTTCAACTATTGGTTCGTAAATTAGAACTTGTCAAAATTATCGTTTACCCTTTTAATTACCTCTTGATACTTAAGTACCATTAATCCACTAGTGAATGACTAATTTATAATCTTATTATAAATTTGAGCTCAACAACCATGCAGTTCCAGAATTAACACTTAATAAAACTAATATATGACCCGTTAAAAAAGTTTAGATTCTAAATCTTGTAAGAACATGTTCCCAGTCGTCCACATAACTGAATCTTCATAACAAAAGTCACTAGCCTGATTAACAAACATATCTTAACGAGTGAATTAAAAGATTCAGTAGACATGCATAGGAGTTCATGACTACTCAGGATTCAAACTGATCTACATATGATAATCGAATTGATGTGTATTAAATCTTTATGATAAACGGCACATTAATAAAGATATTATTTCACATCCGTCCTGTCATATATAGTCTTATCATATAGAATACATTCATTAAGATGTTTATCCACATCAATGATCCGGATCTAGATCACACGCATTCATAATGCTTAGTGAACCGTATTAGCATCCATTCATTAAAGATTTCATACTTTAATATGTTACTGACAATTTTATTCATTACCTATGATCTTAATTATCTCGTACTAACAAAAGATCATAGTCTCATTAATGAATATAAAATTTTTAGATATTTATATAAATTATTCAACAATAATTTATATCAACAATTATAAGAAAAACGTAATTCTCTTTAAATTTCATATCAAAATGTCAATACACATGCTTTAAGTGCATAATCCCCAACAATCTCCCACTTGCCCTAAAGCAAATGTGGAATCTCTCTTAATCATATGTTTCACACATGACCCTCAAACAACTTGGTAGGAAGTGTCTTGGTCAATGGGTCAGCTAGGTTCTGACCCAACGTACAGTTAGAGTCAGATTCTGATCCAACGTTATCTTTATAACAGTTACATGACCTTGATGTATGACCCAAATGTCGACTCTCGACTATCCTCATCTGATTCTTAATCAGTACATCTAGTGCGATTCAGGTCTCCACCTGGACAAACAAGCATATAATTTATCATTCTCCTAAGATACTTGAGAATGTGCTTTACTACAATCTAGTGTTCCAAACCCGGATTCAATTGATAAAGACTGACAATTCTCGCTGCATAACATATGTCCAGTCTCGTATAGAACATGACATACATGAGACTTCCACCTGTTGAAACATATGGAACCTTTCACATATCCTCTTCCTCCTGAGGTGTCTTAGGATATTGTTCCTTGGAGAGGACAATTTCAAGTCTGGTCGGTTGTTGACCTTTCTTGGAATTCTCCATAGAGAATCTCTCCAGCACCTTATCAATATAAGATACCTGAGGCCAAGAACTTGTTCTTTCTATCACTGAGGATTTGGATGCCTAGAACATAGCTCGCTTCTCTCAAATCTTTGATTTAAAATGTCCCAGCTAACAACTTCTTTACCTTTGATAAAGTTTCTACATCATTCACAATGAATAGAATATCATCAATATAAGAAAACCACTATCTTATCTTTAGTGTATTTATAAACATAGGCTTCGTCAACATTTTGCTCGAAGCCATAAGACTTTAATCCATAAATGGATTTAAGCAACTTGCATACTTTCTCATCTTGCCCATTTTGTACGAACACTTCTGGTTGCATCATGTAGATGCTTTCTTCAAAAGATTCATTCAGAAAAGCTGTCTTGACGTCCATTTGTCATATTTCATAGTCAAAACTAGTGGCTATGGACAAAAGGATGCGAATAGATTTTAGCATGGCCACAGGGGATTTCATGATTACTCAGGATTCAGACTAATCTACAAATGATCATCGAATTGATGTGTATTAAATTTTTATGATAAACAACATGTTAATAAAGATATTAATTCACATCAGTCTTGTCATATATAATCTTATTATATAAAGTACATTCACTAAGATATCTATCCACATCAATTATCTGGATCTTGATCACACGCATTCATAATGCTTAATGAACCGTACTAGCAGTCATTCATTAAAGATTCCATACTTTATAATGTCGTTGACAATTTTATTCATTATCTATGATCTTAATCCTCTTGTACTAATACGAGATCATAGTCTCATTAATGAATATAGAATTTTCAGATATTTATATAAAATATTCAACAATAATTAAAAAACAATTATAAGAAAAATGTAATTCTCTTTAAATTTAATATCAAAATATCAATACAAATGCTTTGAGAGCATAACTCCCAACACTTCCTTCATCTAGTTTTAACATAGGCGTGAAAGAATGAAGAATTTCTATCCCCATTTTGAAGCCATTGAATACGAGCCTGATCCTTCCATTATTTTTCCTCTTGAATAACTACCTCCTGATACTGAGCTTCAAGTTTTCTAATTTCAGAAAAATCAGTATTCTGATGAGAAAAAACGTTCTGTAATTTCACATTAATCTCTTTAATAAGTCTGCTGGAATTGGCCGTCGAATTATTTTACCTCCACTGGATCAATTGATTTCTAGTATTAGTGAGCTTATCCGCTAAATTTCTCCTATCCTGATCATGACGTTCCCCATCCATCCAAATGAAATAGTATTCTTACAGTCGTCAAGATTAAATCACCTCCTATCATATCTGAAGACCTGTTTATGCTTCCTATTCTCTTCAGTTATATCAAGGAAAATGGGTAAATGATCATAACCTAAAACAATCAGGTGATAAAGTCTAGTCATCTGATACACCTGAAGCCACTCCGGATGGGTAAAACATCTATCAAGTCTTTCCTTAATCAGCGTTGGGTAATCACGCTTATTGATCCAGGTAAATGGAGGACCTATAAAACTGAAATCAACCAAATTACACACATCAGCAAAATCAGGAAGAAGTTTCAGCTTACGTGAGTCTCTATCAATGCCACCGAACTTTTCACTAGCACTCATAAGATCATTAAAGTCACCCATAACAATGCACATCTCATTACATGTCTTTATCCGACCATTAAGAAAATCAATTTGTTGACTACGAATCTCAACGAAGTGACTCAAATAAACAATAAAAAGACGTCACACTTTACCCTTAACCACATCAGATATACGAACTTCAATGAAATTATTCTCATATTTCATCAATTGAACTGAATCATCATTCATCCAGAAAAGGCTAAACCCTCTCTAGTACCTGAAGGGTGCACAATAAGCGAACTTGATGCAGTAATAACATATTTAATTTTCTCCACCACTTTCGATTTATTTTTTGTTTCAAGCAAAAAAATAAAATTAGGGGAATGAGTTCTCACTAACCCTTGCAATGTGAGAACAGTCAGGAGGTTCCCCGCACCCTGATAATTTCCACCCCAGGACCCTTATTGATTACCCTGGGGCCAATTCGGGCTGGCTTTCTCCACCCTATCAAGACACATCTTCTAAACATTATCATCTTCCTTATGTTTTTTTGCTTCACGAATTCCTATGTCATTATCTTCAGACATGCTGCCAATGCCCTCCATTCTACGTTTGGCGCCATGCATGCACACATGATAACTCTCCCCATGCAACTTAATTCTCGAACCATTTTTAGTTTTCGGATTCCCTCTTGCACGGCCACCACTCCGTACTACCCTTCTGGGTTTTCTGACCTCTTAACCTTTCCCAGACTCTTCCTTCTGAATACTCACAATCATGTGTCACTTAATGATCCAATAACTACTTGCATCGGAAAAGAATCGGAACCACCCAAATTGCTAACAAGATTTGTCACTCCTCCTACAACAATATTAATCAAATTGCCCAAGTCAGCCACGACATCCTCCATGGAAACACCCACAGATTTATCCTCCATGGCAACACCTACCAATTTATCCTTTAATTCTCCCATAATAGAAATTTTAAAATCAGCATAGTTCAACACTGAAAAAGCTTCTTTATTGCTCCCTGTGCGGTCATCCATAGCCGATTCGACCATCTTCTCCACCTAAAATCACACCTTCCATATTATCTCTATCCTCCCACCCCTATTTGTTCAATCGGTTACCAAAAGAGGGGACCAAAAAATCCCCCCTATCATACATGTTAAGATAACAAATACCACTGGAATTAACATATGAGGTTTGAACCGCCGCTAGCTCTGCCATCGATTGGCCCGAAGGAGACTTCGGCTGAAAAGAATTAAAAGTTGAATTATGTGAAGGAGAAGAACCCTTACTGAAACTAGACTTTTGACCCCATCTATTACCCCAATTTACTTTGTAATTAGGGTTTGAAGCCTTATACCATTCCCCATATTTCTTTTCAGATTCCAACCCTAATCTTTTATCCTCCCTCCTAAAGTTGCAATGCAAGTCCTCATTATCCTAAGACACCCTAATGAAAGCAAAATTTAGGAAGTTGTTCGTATTTGCACTAAATTCAAATATTTGCGATAGGATCTTAGCCATAATGCTCAACCGGCATGATTCGATTTCTTTACAATTATTCTGAAATCTCAATCTCCTATTCCTCAACTTTGGTTAGGGACCTTAGGGCTAACTTTTTAGCCATCTCTTCCACAGCCACATCCTTAGAGAGAAAACGTCCTCAAGTCGAGAGGAAATTTATTCTTAGATTTTTAGAAACTATTTATACAATTCTTTTTGTATATGAATTAAATGAAGAAAGCTGTACAATATAGGGTAAAAAAGAAAATCAACATTTAATGTATAGATTTCATATCTGCATTTTTTTATCAAGGAGAACGGAGATTACACTGAGATTGAACCCTAAAGTACGAGGAAGAAATCATATGTATAACTATTGGGATTATGGCCATAAGCATTTTGACATTCCAGCACCACTGGTCAACTGCTCAGCAAAAAGAGAATGGGGGTAGGTAACAGTAACACTAGCAGGTGAGTAGAACCTCGAAGCTCAGTCAAAGCAGGGGAATTCCTAATTGGCCAAGCTCAGGGGTCTTCATGTAAGACTGCACTAACCTTCTTATAAAGAGACCAGCCAGTGTGGTTGGAGAGATTCCATATTTGAGCAGCAAGATCCCATATTGGGGCCAATGATCAGTGAGCAAGGAATTACAAGACTAGACCCATCACCATTTACCAATAGTATTTTGTCTGTCTTCGTTTTTCTTTTGGGCCTAAGCTGATATATAAAACCAAAAAGATTCACGGAGATGGAGAGAGACTGTGGATGCCTCTATTGTTTTAATTTCCTATGACAATCCTAATTGTTTCTTCTTATTATTTTATTTGGTATTATTGGTGTCCATATCAGCTCATATGCACTTCGAAAAATGCTTTATGCACTTCGAATAATTACACAAGATTTATGCATGTTGACTCTTACACGAGGCATGATAAAATTATTCAAAACAAATAGAGAATAAGGAAAATGGATGTTTTGGGTTTCATTGAAGCAAAGATGTGATTACAAAGCTTTAGATATAACCTAATTAAAAGGAGATTATGAAGTGAGTTTGGGAATACTTCATCTGAAAGTATTTTAATGCGTTAAAAAATTATATCAAATCGCATATGCTTAACAGACATTATTGTTTAAAACACATTTTAATGTGTACAAGCTTTTATACAAGAAAAATATGTTTGAGTGTTTTTAAAATGTTGCTACGTGCATATGAATGTGATTTAAAATATATACAAGAATTTCATGGGACATAATTATGAAATATAACAAAGACATTTCAATAATTAAAAACATTTATAGTAGTAACCATTAACAAACAAACTCAATGTGAATAATAAAATCATTTGCCTTTTGGCTCTTGATGACAAAAGATTAAAGCTGAGAAATAATCACTGCCAAGCCTTTCGCTCTCATAATGAATTGTCTGATTTAGATAAAGGTAATAACGCAGCTAGCCGAGATAGCTATGGACTTGCTTGCAGAAACATTATCTCTTTAGTTTATACCCTTTTGAAAGACAATACAAATTTGGCATATTCTGTTTTCCTTTTTGACCATTCTTGCTAGTTGCAGAGAGCCTAGACCTAGAGTTCTGTCAGTTTTACAACTGTAGCTAAACATATGTGCTGCTCTCAGCTTCCTGGTCTAAATAATTATTATAATAAACCTGATTGGTTCCACTTGAACTAGAGGATGAAGGTGGAGGACCCATCTCATTCTCATGTCCATCTTCTTCTACAATTGAATCCATACAACTTGGCCTAATCACCTCCGATTTCTGAATCTCTGGCTGCAATGATGCTGTTGATTTTAGTTTTTTAAGTCGTCTCCTTTTCTGGAATAGGCAGTGAACCACCCAATTGTCCATCCCCATCACTGATATCTGTTTTTTTACAATAAAGAAAAACCACTATAAATTTAAGGAATCGAGTCAATTGACAAATACATACAACTACATACCATGTTTTTGTGTTTATACCTGGGTTGAGTTGGGCATTGATCCAATTCCAGATCCCACAAGGCAATACTCATGCAAGACCCATCTAGTTTGAGTTCCCTGCAAAGAGCTCTTTTTTTCATGGAAAATTAGAGTTTTTCTCACCCCCACTACCTGTTTGTTCTCAGGGTTTACAATTTGCTTGTTTTGGCCAATGTACTTCCAATAGCAGCCAGAAGCATCAGCAATCCTTCTCAACTTGTTGCCATAAGTCTCTTTGCTAAAGGAATACCTCTTCTCCCTCATCTCACCTACAAACCCATAATACAATCAACAACCTTTCTTCTCGCTATTATCAAGAGTAATTAATTAGATGAGATATAGGACAAACCAGGAAAAGGGAAGCAGGAGGGATGAGTAAGGAAGACATCAAAGACAGGAATGACAGAAGCAGGCAATGTCATTCCAAAGACCTTCCTTTTCAAGTAATGGATGACTAGCTCTTCATCAGTGGGGCGAAATCTGTATCCTATCGGTAATTTGATATTCTTTCTTCCATTGACCACAATAATGTTTGATTTTTCCATCTCTATAACTCCTCAATATCAGAACTTCTCTCTGATTAAGTATTTATTTCAACCAAGCCAACACTAAAGTACCCATTTATATTACAACACAAATCACGCAGCAGCAAGAGGGAAGAACCCAGACCTAGATGTCAGATGAAGCAAACGCAAAAGATTGGGGGTTTGGCACCTAGGGTGAAGAAAGAGCACAATCTTCTACATAATATATAGAGGGACAGGAGGAAATTTCGAAATCCTATTCTGACTCGGAACCCATTTCTTGACTATGGGAAAACAAAAAAAGAAGAGAGGATTGCTTGCTTTTGTTCCAAAGTTGTCGTCTCTTTGAGAACCGTGTGTAGTGTTGTAATAAGGAATTTAAAGCGACAAGAGAAAACCTAAGGTTTGTTTTGGTCAACAAGGATGAGCCCGTGTGTTGTGAGCCACACGATTGACACACTCTACTAATAATAGTTGTATGGTTTTATGAATCACATCTCCTGCATTTTAAAAAAGAAAAAGAAAACCCATGTAGAAAGTTTAAGGAGTTGATAACAATGAGTAGGGGAAGGGTGTCGCTGACCTGGTTTATTGGACCGTTAAAGTTGCAAAGTAAAGCATAATTTGATAAAACTTGCAGCATTTGGAGCAGTTCCCAATATTATTGGCCATTTGCGGAGATCTTATCCAATGGTTTAAAACCTTTCACTCTTTCTAAGAAACCATCTTGCTAATTTCTAGTAGAACCTAATTTCTCTATTCAATTTTCTACAAGTGATTTCTCTGTTAGCCATGTCGTACAAGTCTGTACTTTCTGGAGTAAAAGCCAAGTCAGCGGAAAAAAGAAAACAAGAGAATAACAAACAACGTGGGTGTACATGCGTGTGTACATCTAATTGGGCATGTCTGAACACATTGCGAAGGTTTGATTTTTTTGGTAATGGGGAAACAAATTGGGTTGAAACACTAAACAAGTGTATAAATATTTTCCTAAAACAAAAACGTGTCAAAATTTGGTCAAACATTGCTAAGTCTGATATCTCTCATAAATCACATGCGTTTTGAGCTTCTCACGGATTGCCAACAGCAGAAGACAATTCGACTTGTAAGCTGTATAATTTGATCTGATAGTCTAATTTGGTCTGATAGTGAGTAGTCTAATTTGATGTAATAGTCTAATTTAATATAATATGATAGCTCAAATCTTGCTCATTGAATTACTGTAACTCTCATATGATTTAATATATGATATTCTACTTTGATCCTACAACTCAAATCTTGTTCATTGAATGTAATGTAACTCTCATATGATTTAAGAAATATAATCTAATTTGATCTTATAACTTAAATCTTGCTCATTGAACTAATGTAGCTCTCACATGATTTAACAGTACTTTTCATTGAGCTTTTTAGGGATAAAAAAACATATGAGCTGGAGCCCACTTCAAATAAGAATTTTAGGCAAGACTCAAAACTCATCTTATAGTGAGAGGCCCATGAAATCCCAGTCCAAGGGCTCTGGATGATGGACAAACTTTATAAGACTCAAGGTCACCATGATGACCGAGGGTTCACCCGTGATCAATGTTACTATGATGACTCAGGGTTCACCCATGACCGAGATCATCATGATGAGTGAAAGCTCACCCATGACCGAAGTCACAATGATGATCGAGGACTCATCCCCTCTGACGTAATAGAGACACGATATCAACATCCTTAAAGTTGTTTAAAGTGATAAGATAACAACTTGGAATACCTGATTTGGGGGGACTATTCTCTAAACATTCTCCTTTCATTATAAATAGATGGTGACCCCTCACAAGAATGGTATGCATTCTCTCAGTCTTCGACATACCATTCTAAAAGATATTCTACTAACTTGAGCGTCAGAGTGCATTAGGCTGGACACCACACCGATGTCGAATCCTTCGTTGTTTCTTTATTTGGCAGAATTATTAAGTTCATCGTGATACACGTGGTAATTCCTTTCAATGGTAGATATTGAACATCTACAGTTTGGCGAAGTTTGTGGGGATGAAGATCTTCCTTGAAAGTTCAGTAAAAAGAGAAAATCGAATTCGTTATCACGATGGTAAACACAAGAGCAAATCAGGGACAAAACAACCACAACAAAGACGTATTTGTCAGAAATCTAGCCAGAAATCTGATAGACGCAGCGGGGGACAAAACCAGATTCACATAGCTCTAGTAGCAAATCTGACGGTTCAACAACCATTTAATGGTGCTGTTCCAACGGTCATTCTCTTATCGGAGAAGGTGGAGTACCTCACCAAGGAAATTGCAGATCTCAAGAGGAGAAGTAAAGATGAATAGATGAATGAGAGAAGAAGGGAATGCACACCCTGACACCGGGCTGTGCGCGGTCATGTCAAAGAAGAGAGGCATAGCCTTAGCCCAACACCAGATAGCTCGGTTCAAGAAGCAAGGGATCACATCCGGGATTCACCTTGCATGCCCGATGGGTGAGGAGAGCCACGTAATGAGGTCAGAAAGGGCTTTCCGTACTCGCGACTCACTCGTGTCACTCTCGTCAGACCAAAGGGATTTGTGATCAAGCCGAGAGCCAAAGGTCAAGGCATCGTGATGTGGGGCATGGATGCGATCAAGACGTGAATGAGATAGCTGAGCAGATCAAAGATTTACATTTGAGAGTCACACACTTGGACACGAAGGACAAAGGGAAGAGCAGGGCCTTAACTGAGGTAGTACGGGGTCTGACACAGTCACCCTTTGTAATGGGAATCACATCGATGATACCACCGAAGAGCTTCACCACTCTGAAATTTAAAATATATGATGACACCTCTGATCCCACCAGTTATGCTCTACTCTATAAGAAGGTGATGTCAAGAGCGTGCATTCCAGAGGACACGTTAGAAGGCATGATATGTCTATAGTTCACTTCAAGTCTAAAGGGAGCCATTATCACATGGTTTGAGAGCTTAGAACCCTAGTCCATACACTTATTATCTCACATAGCAACCCTCTTCATAGAACAATTTTAGAGCAGCAAAAGAATGATTAAGGAGGCACATGACCTCTTCACCGTAGTCCAGAAGAAGGATGAGCCCTTAAGGGGATACATCCAAAGGTTCAACAGTGAAAATATTGGAATCATCAGTTACGATGATGCAGTAGCCATGACCACTTTAAGAAATAGTCTGATGGCAGGCACGGACGTGTACAAATGCTTGAACAAAAAAAGACCCAAGACCCTATCAGATTGCCTCAATAAGGCCAACGAATTCGTCATGCTAGATGAAGAGGTGTCAAAGAGAAAAAGGCTAAAATAGTACACGAGAGAGCTCCCCTCTGGTCAAAAGAGAAGATAGAGATCGAAGGAAAAGGTTAGATCAAAGAAGAAACATGAAGAGGTCATGAGAGAGGGTTAATGTCGCGGATAAGTTGGGATCTAGATTCATCCCACAGTTCAACCTTTCGCCAATAACCGTGAGCCTGAAGGAAATTGTTCATCATATCGATGGCAAGAATCTCTTTCCTGAACCTCCATTGTTGAAGACAAAGATGGGGATGGGGAAGAAATAGAATCAATATTGTGATTTACACTGAGATTATAGGCATAGTACAAATGATCGGTGAAAGCTTAAGTGCAAGATCGAATCTTTAATCGATTCTGGCTTCTTGAAAGAGTATCTATTGGAGTAGGCCAACAAGATGCCAAGGGGAAAGGCTAAGGAGAGACCCCGAGAAGGGAGTCAAGAGAAGCATGTCGTGCACGTGATCCATGGAGGAAACTCAAGTGGATGAGCAAGTACCTCGACAAAGAAGGGGAACCTAAGAGCTGCACAACTCCTGCTATTTTCAATAGCAAAAAAGGATAAGAATAACTAGAAGATAGAGTTCATGGATGCTTTCATGGTCAGAGTACACTACCTCCATGATGATGTGCTGGTGATCTCCTTAGATGTGGCAAATTGCCTAGTCAAGCGGATACTAGTGGAACCTTGGAGCTCAGCTGATATAGTCTTCCTCTTGACCCTGAAGCAGATGGGAATATATAAGTCACAGATGACGAGATGTGAATTGGAACTCGTGGGATTTAACGGTTCAGTCACTAGAGAAATTAGGAGCGTGTTCCTGCCCCTAAAAGCAAAACTCGTCGATCAGATGACGGAGTTCCTGGTAGTTGATGAGGAGTCAACCTACAACGCGATTGTAGGAAGACCATGGGTACACGCGATGAGGGAAATCCCCTCGTCCTTCCATCAAAAGAACAAATTCCTAACTTCACAATAAGTAATGGAAATAGGCGGCGACCAAGCAGTGACTAGGCGTTGTTACTTCACTAGCTTCAAGTAGAAGTTGAAACAATAGCAACTAAAGAGACGAGGTCAGACCTCGGATTCACCACCCATTGAAGAAATGGTGGAGGTCTTGATTCATCCGTAAGACCCCAAGAGGGTCGTAAGCATAGGCTCAGACATAAGATATCAGTAAAAAAATGAGCTGATTACTTTTCTGAGAGAAAATTGGCAGACGTTCGCTTGGAGTATTTTAGACATGCCCGTAATTGACCCATCTGTGATCTCGCATAAACCAGTCAGACAGAAGAGGAGAATGTTCTCCTCTGACAGAAATAAAGTCATCAATGAGGAAGTACAAAGGCTATTGGATGCATGGTTTATCAAAGAGGTAAACTACCCTGATTGGTTCACCAATGTGGTGGTAGTCAAGAAGAATAATGAAAAGTAGAGGGTATGTATAGACTTCACTGACCTAAACAAAGCATGCCCAAATGATACCTTCTCTCTTCCAAAAATTGATCAGCTGGTGGACGCAACAGCTGGGCACGAGATGCTCAGTCTCATGGATGCCTTCTCCAGATACAATCAGATACTCATGCACCCCTCAGATCAAGAAAAGACATCATTTTGTGACTAAGGTGGTGATTTATTGCTACAAAGTTATGCCATTCAAAATGAAGAATGCAGGGGGCACCTATCATCATTTAGTCAACAAGATGTTCCAAGAGTACGTGGGGAAGACGATGGAAATATACATTGATGATATGATGGTTAAGCTAGTCCACGTGTAAGACCATGTATCAGAACTAAGGCATACATTTGAGGTATTGAATGAATATTGTATGAAACTTAACCCATCAAAATGTACTTTTGGTGTGTCTTCAGGGAGATTTTTGGAGCATCTTGTCACAAGTCCCGGGATTGAGGCAAATCCTGATCAGATTAGTGCAGTATTAAATATGGTCGTGCCCAATACGATAAAAAATGTGCAAAAATTAAACGACAGGTTGGCAGGCTTTGGTAGGTTCATATCGAGGTCCTCAGACAAATGTCTTCCATTCTTCAACATCTTGAGAAATAACAAGAAATTTGGTTGGGATGAGAAGTGTGAAGAGTCCTTTGCTGATTAAAAAACGTATATGATGTTCGTACCCCTTCTGCCAAAACCTCACAAAGGGGAGACACTATATTTGTACCTTGATGTATCAGAGCATGCTGTGAGTTTTGTCTTAGTCAGGGAAGAAGGAAAATATCAATGGTCGGTCTATTACGTCAGTAAGATGCTTCTGGATGCCGAGAAAAAATACTCACTGATGGAGAGGTTAGCTCTGGGACTAGTCACCACGGTTAGAAAACTCAAGCACTACTTCCAGAGTCATACCATCACGGTAAAAACTTCACATCCGCTCAGATCCGTTTTGCTCAAATTGGAGATGTCTGAAGATTGATGAAGTGGGCTGTAGAGTTGGGAGAGTTTGGCATCAGATATGAACCTTGGACCTCTATCAAGGCTCAATCACTTATTGATTTTCTGGTAGAGATGACACCATCTTAAGAGAATGAAGGGGTCAGACTGTATAGAAGAAGTCATTAGAGATGACACAACACATAAAGAACTGGGAGAAAAAACCTTGGACATGGAATGGGCACTCTATGTTGATGGCTCAGTAAATGCACACGGATGCGGAGTCGGGTCCATTCTCAAAACCCCAGATAGGGTAATAATTGAAAGGGCGCCACGCTTTGAATTCACGACCTCAAATAATGAACCCGAGTATGAAGATTTTTCTCATGGGAATGAAGCTAGACAAGGAATTAGAGGCAGAGAATCTGAGTGTATTCAGTGACTCTCAATTGATTGTTAAACAAGTCAATGGCGAATTTCAGGCTAACGACCCCATGATGGAGGCATATCAAAGGAAGGTTCTGGAATTGATGGGAGAATTTGAAAAGTGCTCCATAGAGCAGTTACGCCAAGCAGAGAATAACCACACGAATGCTCTGGCCATTTTAGCTTGGGCCATTAACACAAATATGAAGATGACTATCTCGATCAGTTTCCTTCCAAAATCGTCCATATATCGATTAGTGTCAACTGTCAACAATGTGGACCCTCATCCGAGGATACCTCAGACGATCGAGCCTGGTTGGATGGCCCCCTTCATTAGTTACATATCAAAGGGCATACTCTCTGCAGACCATGGTGAGGCCAGAAAAGTGCGAATCTGAGTCGCCAGATATTTGGTCCTGAATGGAGTTTTATATAGGTCATACATTGAACCATATTTAATGTGTATCCATTCAGTGGAAGCTGAATATGTGATGGCTGAATTATATGAAGGGCAATGTGGAAATTATTCAGGGGGAAGATCAAGAGTAAGAGAGCTCACATGATGGGTTACTTTTGGCTTGGTAAGGACACTGATGCTACGGAGTATGTCGATAAATGTGATAACTGTCAGAGGTATACATCGATACCCAGACAATCGCTAGAAGAACTAACCCTCACAATCATTTCATGGCCATTCATGCAATGGGAGATGGACATAGTGGGCCCGATGCCACGTGTATCTGGTCAAAAGAGATTGTTGGAAACACGATGCTCCCGCGACGGAAGTACGAGGCTTTTAAAAATTTATTAAAAAATGAATCTTTTTCGATAAAAGAAAATAAACGGGACGCAATGGTTTTCAAAATAAAAACTTTTATTGAAGAACTCTTTTAAATATGGATCCATTATATATTTATACATTAAATCTAAATCATCATGAATAGGAATCATATACCTCTTGTAGTTTATATCAAGCGACCTCCCAAACCAATGATCCTGCGTTTCCACGAACAACGAACTTCGAGATTCACACAAAAATCTTTCAAGTCAATCCTCAAACGCACTAGGACGTGTGCGGGCACGTAAAATAATTCAAAGACACTTTTTCTGTCTCTAGATGTACTCAACACATGTGATCAAGATGTACTCAACAGAGTAATTACCCACTACTGTAGTACTATGTGGCTCTACAATAGTTTATGTCAATCTCTAATTGACACGTGACAATTAATGTGAATTAAATATTTATTTAATCAGATAAATATCCACATATCAGTTAATTAAAAATTAACTTACATGATTATCTCTATCAACTAGCTTATCTGTTAGTTCACGAATAACATATTCAGTTGATTCAAATTTTAAATTATTATCTAATAATAATTTAACTTTATCTAATTTCATAAATTAGATATATTGTCTCACTTATCAATAATTAAAAAATTAATCGATAGAATTATTTATATATTATTTCCAAAAATTAATATAATTAATTAATTAATCATACATAATTATTTTATAATTATATACTTGTCCCAGAAATATAATTCTTTTTTCAAGTTAATCATTTTCTCATGTCCTGAAATATTCACATCCTAAACTGTGTAGCACAGATGTGACTAGGAAACCATGGACCTATAATCTTTAACTCTGACAAACCAAATTATTAATTAATTTTTTAATTAAATAATCTTATTTATTAATTACATTATTACTCCACTATAAATATAGAATTACACTGTTAGATATTATAAAATGTACTTACAGATTATTCTCATGTAGTCCATTGAAATAATCATTTCAAGTAATTATGTCCTCCAATTATTGGTCAAAATTATCATTTTACCCTTCAAATTACCTTTTGATCTTTAAGTACCATTAATTTACTAATGAATGGCTAATTTATAATCATATTATAAATTTAAACTCAATAACCATTCAGTTCCAGAACTAACACTTAAGGGAACCAATATATGATTCGTTAGGAAAACTTGGATTCCAAATCTTATAAGATCATGTTCTCAGCCACCTACATCGTTGAATCTCCAAAACAAAAGTCACTTGTATGTTTTACAAACAAACCTTAACGAGTGAATCAAAATATCCAGTAGACATGTATAGGAGTTCATGACTACTCAGGATTCAAACTGATCTATATACGATCATCAGATTGATGCGTATTAATTTTTTATGATAACGGTAAGTTAATAAAGGTATTAATTCACATCGGTCGGTCATATATAATTTTATTATATAAAGTACATTCACTAAGATGTATATCCACATCAATGATTCATATCTAGATCACTTGCATTTATAATGCTTAGTGAACTGTACTAACAACCATTTATTAAAGATTTCATATTTAAATATGTTGCTGACAATTTTATTTATTATCTATGATCTTAATAATCTCGTACTAATACAAGATCATAGTCTCATTAATGAATATGAAAATTTCAGATATTTATATAAATTATTCAATAATAATTTAAAAAGAACAATTATAAGAAAAATACATTTTCATTAAATTTCATATTAAAATGTTAATACACATACTTTTAGGGCATTACCCCCAACAGAGATTTTTACTCACGATCACCAATTATTTTTCCAAGTGGGTAGAAGTAGAGTCTTCCGCTAACATAAAAGAAAATGAGGTCAAGGGGTTCATCTGGAAGAACGTTGTATGTAGATTCGAGATACCAAAGGCCATAATCGTAGACAATAGACCACAACTAGGAAGAATTGTGAAGGAGTTTTACAAGGAGTTGGGTATTCAGCTTCGTTTTTCAACACCTAGACACCCACAAGCTAATGGGCAAGCCGAAGCCTCTAATAAAATAGTATTGAATATACTCAAGAAGAGGCTCTGTCAACCTAAGGCAAAATAGGTCGAAGAGCTCCCAGCAGTGTTATGGGCATATAGGACCTTGAAGAGGGCTCTCATAGGAGAGATGCCATTCTCTTTGGTTTACGGAGTTGAGGCCATGATTCCGGTTGAGATTGATATGACCAATATTAGGGCACAACTCAGAAAAGTGGGAAACAATGGAGAAGTCATGACCCAAGCACTAGATGCCCTAGAGGGCAAGAGGGAATTGTTATTGATCAGGCCAGAGACGTATACATAGAAAGCATCCCAATTCTTCAATAAATGTGTCAACATCTGTAGATTTACAGTTGGCAACTACGTTCTTCAGAAGGTATATCAGAATATATAAGAGCATGGAATAGGTAAGCTTGGTCTAAATTGTGAAGGTCCTTACATCATTGCAGGAATCATCAGACCAGGTACATATATTCTCCAAGACTAAAAAGGGAGAACGGTCAATAAAAGTTGGAACACAACTAGCAATTTATTTTTCCAAGATCGGGGACATTAAGTACTTTATTTTAGTTGAACTTTTTTAAAGCAATTTATTTCAATAACTTATAATCACAACAAATTTAAGTATTAAGAAGTATTATTCAGATTATTTGTCAAATGATAAGTCATGTTCTAAGACAAATACAGAGCACGCCTGAAGCCATGGAACCCTAGGATGGAATACCTCACCCAAGGCCACAACTAGATGAGGCTTTCTTATCACTTAAGATTATATGGAGAAAGACCCTGCATAGGGTGAAAGACCACGATAATATTTCATGGCGCCCAAGGTCATGGAACGCTCGATTAGAAGACCCCATCTAAGGCCACGTCTAGATAATGCCTCCTTATCACTTGAGATAATCTGAAGAAAGATCCTACATAGGGAGAAAGGACCACAGTAGTATTTTGTGGCACCCAAGGTCATGGAACCCTCGGATGGAAGACTTCATCCAAGACCATGGCTAGATGAGGCCTCCTTATCACTTCCGATGATAAGGAGAATGACCCTACATAATGCCAGAATACCACGATAGTATTTTGAGGCGTTTGAGGTCACGTAATCCTTATATGGAAGACCTCACCCAAGACCATGGCTAGATGATGTCTCTTTATCACTCGAGATGATCTAGAGAAAGACCCAACATAGGGAGAAAGGACCATGGTAATATTTCGTGGCACCCGAGGTCATAGAACACTCGGATGAAAGACCTTACCCAAAGCCACAACTAGATGACGCCTCTTCATCACATGAGATGATCTAAAGTAAGACCCTAGATAGGGAAAAAGGACTGAGCCAAGGCTACAGAAAGCCGTGATATGAGTCCATGACTTCAGGGGTCCAAATGGGATATAGACGGATAATCCCAATGCACACAATGATCTGAAAGATACCTTTAACACCAAACTAATAGTTTAAGGATTCAGATTCATTCACACAAGATGACCAACACCAAATAAAAGAATGGCGCGTTCAAAGCATAATCAAAATGTTGACTTCCATTAGTTATCAACTAAAATGTGCTTACATTGTCAACTAACATTCCAAGTGCCAAAAAGTAAAATAAAAAAATATAAAAGGCCACGCACGGTAGAAAAGAGCCACGCAAGGCAAAGGATCAGATATTAAGCCCCTAAAAAAAGTCAGCATCCACAAGAGCAAAAGATCGGGTATCAAGCTAAAGTCACCGTCCTTGAGCTTACGAACAGAACTGAGCAGGAGTAAGGTTATCGAATTTGAGAACTATCCTTATAAATTTTGGTAGAGGAAACCTAAGGCCAAATCTAAAAGGGAACTTGTAAAAGCATACCCAGCCATCCGATGGGAAAGAGTTCGGTCGTTCAAACTCACTTGGAAGCTTAATCTCTATGGATTCAGGAAGACCATACCTTACTCGATACATTTCCAAGTGAGATTTGGTAAGAATAGAGGCCAGAACGGTAGTGAGATAAGCCACGCATGTAGAGATGACCTCACCCAGTCACCCTTGTCTTACCCTCTTCACCCCCTGCCTCACCTTCTTTACACTAGACCTCACCCTCTTCACGCTCGAACTCATCTTCTTCACCCTCGATCTCACTCTCTTCATCCTCAGCCTCACCATCATCACCCTCAGACGCACCCATTCCCTCATCCTCATCCATACCCCCAGCCTCATCAACGCCCCTAGTCACAATCAAATCCTTAGATCTCACGCTTATCTCCAGGGACATGACATCATCATCAAGCACTCTCTTAGTACAAAAAACTTGGGCTACGGAGGGTCCAGATTGATCCGATGAACCCAAACTGGAAGAGTTGCTAGAAAGAGGGGCATGCATGTGGTCAGTAAAATCAGACATAT
This sequence comes from Datisca glomerata, assembly GCA_003255025.1. Lineage (NCBI taxonomy): Eukaryota > Viridiplantae > Streptophyta > Magnoliopsida > Cucurbitales > Datiscaceae > Datisca > Datisca glomerata. The sequence continues at coordinate 752,876 of QANY01003681.1, forward strand.
AATCGATAGACGGAAATGAAAATTCTATGAAAAAATTGTTAAGATCGAATCAAAGGGAGGCACTACTCGCCAAAAGTTTGTCGGAAGACATGGAGCATTGGAAAAGCATAAAATAAATGAAGATCCAAGGCGATATACCGGACAAACTATAAGGATGCAAGGAGGGGGGAATGTTAAAATTATGTCCACAAAGTAGGGTGTAATAACTATTTAGTTATTTCTCTGACATTTTATTACTGAATTTAATGAATGAATGTAAGTTTTTTCTATTAATTAAAGTATATTTATAATTTACTCAAGTATCAATGTAAGAAGAATACAGACAGAGGGTCTTCCAGACAAATTCTTCTGAAATAATTCAGAATGTTATTCGCAGTTTTAGGATCGATTGGGCAATCGAGTCTGATTATGACTGTTAGGTTGAATGAAAGGATGCCGGTCTTGAGGCATGAGAGTGGAGACTCTAACGGTTGACCGAGACATATTGTGGAACATGTTGAATATATCAGTGATCAATTAGTTTAGAGCAAAACCGTTTATCTAGCTCTAAATCTAATTGTTACACCTATAAGGATGTTTTCATAACGACCTTAATCTTGAGGTGAATATGAAACTTGACTTAGTCAGTTACAATCTTTGATATGCCAAATGAGTGAGTTCGAATTGTCGGACAATACCTTGGCTATCGGGATCGTGATTCAATTATGTTGGAGTTGCGTGATTCACAGATATGAAAATTCATTGCGAGATTTTAGGTAAACTGTACGAAACAATTCACTGTTATATCTTTGTTATTCACAGTCAATAAAGGAGTTCAAGAAATAAAAGTTAGAGGGGTAAAATAATAATTTTTTCATCCCGCTCTTGTTTCTGATATTCACGAAAGGTAATATGTTAAAATATTTTGTGGACTGTGAAATAAAAGTGTTTATTTGCACCAACGGAAAATGTAGCGCGCATGATTTGAGAGTTGATTCGGCATCAGACCTATAGTGGAGTCGTACGATGTCAGAATCAAATAGGTAGGGAATTTATAGAGATAAATTCGCTGAGTATTTGAGTCCTATAACTTTATTCATGTGGGTCCATTCGGTCTAGGAGTAGATCATAAGAACAGAAATGAAAAACAACATCAGTTGGACCAAAAGCATGTTTTGGACCAATGTATATTTTCCAAACTCATATGTGATGGGTGTTGTCACTTAATTAGTGAAGAGTAAGTAATTAATGTTCAAATTAGTTAATTAATTATTTTTCTAATTATTAGATAATTAGTAAATAATAGAAATCAATTAATTAATTGATGGATATCAATTTAATTTATCAATTTAGATTGATGAATTTGGACACAACATTGACCCTAGGGAGGTATGCAATTTTCGGCAGTAGAAAATATTAGGGGGTGAATGTTCAATAATTTAACATATAGGGGTATAATTGCAAATTCTGTAATTATTATATAAGGGAAGGCAATAGAGTTGCATCTCTAACTCTAACACAATCTGTGATTATATAGAGTAGAGAAAACACAGTTTCTCTCCCTCACCCTAGTTGCCACCGAAATACACAAAGGAGAAGGAAAAATCTAATTTTTCTTCTCAAGTTGTTTTGAAAGCCCACACCTAATTCTTGATCAACATCCGATTGAGATATACTTCTGAATCATACGAGTGGTTGTTGGTGAATGTTGATTCGAGTTCTACGAAGAACGAAGCACACAAGGACAATCAATATGATTCCACCAAGTCAGAAATTCCCCGATACAACATAAGGAGCCGTTTCTACCTATATTGCATACGCTTAACTAAGTATGCATGATCGTAGGTATGGTGCAAATACTTAATATGATTAAATTGGTTGATGTAAATTTATTTTATTTTCTACCCACAAACCATTCGTTGTTCGTTGTTCGTTGTTCAAATTTTAAAACTCGATTCAATTATTGGTATCAAAGCCTTGGGTTCTTGATTTCGCATATTTAGTTTTTAAACGTATGTATTGTTAGATGTCGTGATATTGGCATATTATTTTGTATGGAAGATTCAAAATAGTTTTGAATGTGTTTTATGAATGGATCCTAATCTATTGACTCTAGGCGTTTTATTTTTCAATTTTTGAATTGATGTACGTCGAAATTGAGGCATATGATTTTATGTAATTTATTTTCTTGCAAAAGTTGTATTTTTTTAAAATTCCATGTAATCTGTCGTTGCCTTGAAAAGTCACCGTAAAAAATCATCACCGTCGCCATTGCCACCGCCGTTATCACCGCTGCCTCCGTCGCTTAACGTTGCCGCCACTGCCGTCATCGGTCGCCGCCACCTCTTCCGTCGCTCGCCACACCGCCTCCTACCCCACCGCTTGTTGTTGCCGACTAGAGTTTGTGAAACTTTAGGCGATAACAATGAGTGTTTAGGAAGCCTTGTAATGTTTCGTGAAAACCCTTATCCTATATTTTATCTTTTAAATTTTAAATTTTAAATCTTAAATTGTAAACGGATAAAAGATAATTAAAATTCAAAAAATAATTATCAATTTTATCTTTTGAATTTTAAATTCGAAAAATTATCAATTTTATATTTTTATCTTTTGAATTTTGAATTAAAAAAAGATATTTAATGAGATTATTTAATTAGGAAAATAATCTTTCTTAATGAAGGGTTTTGATCAAATCTTTAAAATGTGACTGCACTGTTGTAAAGAGTTACAAAATTGGTGGGACTTCCTGAAAGATAATAAGACAATTACATGCGCCATGAGTACTAGTATTTAAATTATTGTAATTTATTTATTATTCTTTTTATGAGTTATAACTAGAAATGAGCCAATATAGAGGTTAAATTTGAATGAATGATTTATTATTAATCTTGTATCATCATATAACATGTCATATAGAAATAGAAATATGTCAATATCAAAATGCCACGTAGCATGTACATGCATCATTGTAGTTTAAATTTATAATGGGTTATAATTTAAATACAATGCGAATTTATAAAAGTTATAAATTATAAACTGAGATTTAAATTTTATAAAAGTTTATAATTTTTTAAACTTGTTTTTTCCAAATTAATAAGGAGTTATAAATTTTGAAATTGTTTCTACCTCTATTGAATATATTTAACTAAGTATACATAATCGTAAGTATGATTTTAATATTTAATATGATTGAATTGGTTTATGTGAATTTTTTTTATTTTTCTCCCAAGAACTGTTCGTGGTTCATTGATTTTTCTTCAAATTTTAAAACTCGATCCAACAGGAAGAACACCAACCTTTGTGATTAAAGGAGAAATTTGACCTGAAGAAATCATTCATGGAGAATGTCGAGCAAACTTTAACACCATGACTCATGCAAAGAAGGGATAAAAATATTGGAGAAGGATAAAGAGATTGAGACATGGTGGAGATGAGCGAATTTGGAGGAAGGGTCGAGTGTTGTTTATAGAATAGGGGATATGAAAATTTTGATGAAAAAGAAGAGTGAAAAATAGGAGGGAAGATTCAAAAATTGAAATTTGAAAAGAGCAGGAAAATTGGAATTATTCAAAATTCCTTCAATCCACTTGGCCAAGCATGCAAGGGCCGCACGCTTAGCGCGCTTGATAACTGAGTGCTCACATATGACTGAGATCACAATGATGATCGATGACTCATCCCTCTGACGTATTAGATACACGATCTCAACATCTCTAAAGTAATCTCAAAGTTGTTTAACATGATTTGAGGGGGATATTCTCTAAACATTATCATTTTCATTATAAATAGACGATGATCCCTTACAAAAACAGTATGCATACTATGAATCTTCAACAATACCATTCTAAAAAATATTTTACTAACTTGAATGTCATAATGCATTAAACTAAGCACCATATCGGTATCGAGATAATCCTTCGTCGTTTATTTGATTTGTAAGATTATTGAGTTCATCATGAAACACGTGACAATTCAATTTGACTGTAGATTTTGAGAGTTCTCATCCAATTGTTGAATTCTTTCATATAAACATCTCCCAATTCATTCGTAATGGATAAAAAATAACACACGTTAGTTCTTTTCGAAAGTGCTGCCGTCAAAACGTAACGAAGGGGATCATTACTCTTTAGTTCTCTCTGGAGAATGCCATCTAGACTCTTCCGAATTCATGTTACTCTACAACCTTCTTCAAACTTCCACAAATTTCATCCATCACAACTATATGGCCAACTTCTTTAAGGTAGAATTAACATAGAACATTGATCACTGTACACCCATATAGGAATAGTAACAGAGAGAAACTTATCAGACCCCATATTTTTATCTATTGAAAGGTAAAGTAAACCTGAGCTTGATTTATGTACAATACTGTAAAACTGGAAGGACAGTCTACAAGCTAACACTTGGCCATATAAAAGTTGTAAATCTAGCCAAAATTTGTACGATCGAGAGTGTAACAATTAGTAGAATATAGCCTATCTTATAGGCCACAAATCAAACTTGTATCAATTCAGGAATGAGTTTTAAAAGGAAAGATAGCTCTCTCTGAGAGAAATGAGGCTTCCTCTCCAACTGCAAGTTGTCATCTCCTGCTGCTAAATCCACCCCTTCTCCAACCGTTTGGGGTTTTATCATATCAGATAATGCCTCCGTGATCTCTTGAACCAGATCAACTATTACTCCATCGACCCCCATCAAATGTTGCATGTACACCGCCTCTGCCACATTACTGCATTTCACAAAGAAACCTAATTAACCCATCAATCCTATGAGTCTATGACTATGTCAAAGATCTATGTACCAACTTAAGACTGAGGAAGCATAACACTTACTTCAGTTTGCCATATGTTAAGACAGAAAGCTTGGCCTCTTTGATCTTGTTAACCGCACCAGGATTTCTAAAGATTGCTTTAACCTCAGAAACAATTCCTTGCAAACCACCCTCCAAGCTCAATTTTAAGGCTTCCTCCAACGAGTTCCTTCTCACATCGTGATATAGCTCACTCCCACCATTTGTCAAGAAGAATACCTGCAATAATAATAGTAGACCGACAACAACCATCAGTTAACTTTCCTATTCCTCGAGGTAGAGGAAAAAACAGTAACACACTGTAAAGAAGCACTTACAGGATAGGTGGACTGCAATTTTTTAACTAGAAGTGCGGCATCGGGTTGGAAGGAAGAGAATATTATGGGTCTGTCTCTGGCATGCAAGAAGACTACCTGCTCCACAAGATTTTACAATATTTAGCAGACTTATACAAAAAAGATCCAACACAAAATACAACTGATAATCCGAAATGAACAAGAAATGAGGTTTATGTAACTATACCTGTAATATGTCTTGGAGCACACGGGTTAGATACACTTGCTCATAAACAATGTTATCATCAAATTTTAACTCCACATTGAAACCCAAAGATGGCCGTACTTGTTGAAAAGCTTCTTGAAGAGTACAAAGGGAGTCATCTGCTTCAACGTTCCAATTCACAATTTTGCCATCTTTAGTTTTTCTGAGTAAGCATTTCCCTTCTTTACCAGGTTCTCTTTGAGGACCATATGATAAGAATTCAGAAAGAGACATCTCTGTAACCCTTTTCTCAAAGACAGTGCCCTGAAGACCCAATGCATAAGCAAATATAAGATTCTGAAGGAAATCAACAATCTTCCGATGGAATGACAAATAAAGAAGGGGAGAGAGAGGAGCTTTACATTGTCTACTGATAAGATGAAGTTGTCGTGGAAAATAACTGGACAGCCATCTTTAGTCAACTACAAAAATAAAAAGCACCATCAATCATGTTTCTATTTTTGGTCAATCAATTCCACCCTCTATATTCATTACCGTATAATAATTGGACTGTAAAATTAAAGGGAAAACCAGACAAAGCAAACCAAAGCCATTAGAATTAAGATTTCCGAGGAAGACGCCAAGATTTTAGGAACATGCTTATGTGTCCAGCTGATTAATGATATATTTCATGATTTAGGAGTAGGAGTTTCGCAAACGTGGAATGCGTGATGCAGCCACGCGGCCAGCGCAGACCATGTAATTGTACGCGGCGAACGCTAAACACACCCACCCAAAACGAGCAATAAAGTTCACTCAGTCATTAGAAAATAAATCCGGCAGTCTCATTCCGATACCGGCGAAAAAACCTCCGAATCACAAAACGAATGATTTCGAAGTGTGGAAAAAAAGAACAAGAGCGAAAAAGAAGTAAATAACAAGGTGTGGCAAAGAAATCAAACCTGAACATCGAATTCGACAAAATCAATGGGGCATTTAGCGGCGGAGTTGAAGGACAAGATGGAGTTCTCCTTGATGGCTCTCATTCTAGTATCAGAGGATTGCAACATGTTCATCCCGTTCCCTCTGTGTCCTATTACTAAGAATTTCGGAGCTTCAAATGCAGGCCGACCCAAATCCACACCTATAGTCCCGAAACGAAAAAAAAGAGAGATAAAATTCAGATCAACAACAGAAGATATGAATTTAGGATAAAACAAGTGAATAGCTAACGACCGGAGGAACCATAAATTAAAAAAAAAAACCTGTGGAGAAGTGGTTGGAGTAGAGAGTGAGAGATGCATTCTCGGGGACTTGATCGAGATTAGGAACGTCGGAGACATGGACAGCTTTGAGAGCCATAATATATTAAAAAGAAAAGAAATAACGAAAGAAAGAAGAAGTTTAATTAAGGCGGGGAAAGAAATTATGGAGATAGAAGAGCAGGGTATTTTGGTTATTGTAGGAATGAATGAAAGACGTGTTTTTAGAGAAGGGTATTTAAGGAGGAGGAGGAAGTGGGAATCAAAACGGAACGGGATCTTCACTAGGAAGTAGGAATATTCCCTCTAGTTTCGTCATATGCTTTTGGATATTCTTCGTCTTGACGTCGTTACTACCTTCACCCTTCTTCTTTACTAATAAAATTCCGTCCAATTTAACGGGATCCCCATCGCGTGACAAAATACACGTGGTCGTCCCAAGATCTAGGCCCTTGCTGCTTTCTGGAGTTGGTGCGCATATATTTCTGGACTCTGGAACCTCCCAGTTTTTAATGGTTCCGGTTCGGTCTAAAAAGAAAAATGGGAATGGCAGAGTATAACATACATAATCTAAAAAACCATCATAATCATAATCATGAAGAATTAAGATGAGGAATGAGTAATGTTGATTATGATAAACTAAATTGACATAGTTAATTAAGATCTTATACTTATATTTTAAAGATCGTAAATTTAAATTATATTCTTAATCTCTTAAAATTTATAATGTAATGAGGTAAAACTTATTTCATTGATTTTTAACGTGTGTTTCTAAATAATAATACGAGGAAATGGAATATTCCGATGAATATTATTATAACTATGACTGTGCAGGTACGCGATGACTTATAATTTTGTTTTGGCAGGACATGGACAGGTGTATCTTAGTCACTGGATAAGGCCTATATTTTTTAGGCTCTCAACGGGGGACGAAACAAGCACACCTCTTTTTTGTTTTAATCAATCCATCTTATTGTTGCTTTAATAGGGATAAAAATTAGAGTAGCAGGGCACATGGTAGTTGCCAGTTAAGCATTTTTTTAAGTAATTTTGAAGAGTAAATTTCTCTCAACTGTTGGTGTTGGATCATCAACTGACGAGAAACTCAATTCACGTACACTAAATGTTGCTGTTGATTTCAACGCTCTATCCAATAAGACGTTTTTTTTTGTTTCTTTTCGTTTATGTGGATGATTCAAAATAAGACGTCTTTAACATATAAGGTAGCTGTGAAAAAATGATATAAATGAGTTGATTACAGGGTAAGAATTGACGAGGGTAAGAATTGACGAGGGTAAGAATTGACGAGGGTATGAGTCCGTGGGGATGAGTGGTGGGTTTGGTTTTTGGCTTGTAACCACGACCCACGTAAGCTTATCTGTATACTATTTTATACTCTTTTAATTAATTAAACTAAATTAAATGCACCACATTTTAGTTGTTTTCATTTCATCTTGACATTTGGTCAAAATCTTAGTTTATCCATCAAATTGTTCCCATCCTGCCATCAACCGATTAATTACCAATTAATCTGATAAAAAATTACGTGGATTATTGGTTAGTGTCATCTTATTTAGTTAACGATGAATATGTTTTTCATGTTAATCGATTAAATTAATTAATAAAAACCACAGTTTTTACAATTATTTACAGATATTATTTGGTCATCTTTGTTGGTGCATGGAGATGACGTGAACGGTTGAAAGCAGCAGCTCTTTGATGCATGGAGATTACGTGTATATTTTTATGCTGTAAGTATATATTATATACCATCTGCAATCCTTACATAAACTTCCTAAGCGTCAATATTCTAGCTAGTGGTTCTTTGGTGTGATGCAAGATGGGTCAATATACTAGAGGTACAAGCATTAGAGTTCCACTTTTCTTTTAAAAGTATAAATTTTTAAAACTGGTACATATTGCATACCATGTTTATATATTTTTTCTACTATGGGTAATTAATCTATGGTTCGAAATCACCCCCTAACATTACGAAGTCATGGATTCAACTAAAGACTCGTTGAAAACGATCAAGAAAAACGTAACTCCAATACATAAAGATTAAAGAATTGAGAAATAAATTTGAGTTTTATTCTTAGTAATTTTCTCCCTTCTATATTGTCCAGAGTCTTCATCCATTGTTAATGAACAGGTAAAAAGTGTTCGATGCCACGTGGACAAAGAACCTACCCAAGACTCGAGATATTCACAAACGGGAATCATCACTTCAAGACGGGACCTATCTTGAGAACTGAGAATCATCACTTCAAGAACAGAACCAACATCTCGAGAACGGAGGATCATCACTTCAAGATGGGACCCCTATCTCGAGAACGAAGGTCATCACTTAAAGCGGGACCCCATGTCGAGAATGAGGTCATCACCTCAAGGACGAGACAGAACATCATAACGAAAAAAAGTTCGGACTGACAATCAAGTGGTCATCATGGATTAAGTAATTTGGGTGACCCGGACAAGACAGATTGGCAAGTCACCAAATGGCTCTGACTGATTGACTCAGAACCACAGGGAATCGTCAAGTGGCAGTGATTGATGTGCGGCTGAGTGAGACAGATGAAAATAAAAAAGAGAAAGAAACTCATACCGAGTAGAGAGGATCCCCACGAGCATGTGTTGTACCTAGGCTTAATGAATGACTCATCTTATATTTACTATTTTAATCAAATCTATGCAACTAGAAAAATCTATATAAGGCCAAAGTATTCAATCAAACGTGACATTCAAAGCAATCTAGACATATATGACACGTGACATTTACTCATTATAATTTATGACTATCACTATTTTCCTCTACCTCATTAATACTCACTTAAGTTTATCCTTATGAATGATCTTCCCTTAATCTTGAACAGGTCAGGAAAAATCCTTTACAGTGAAATCAATGCAATATGTACATTTCTCTAATTTTAAGAAGACGGAAAAAATAACATGAAGTCTGCCTACATTGTGTGTGAAAGAAAATATATGATTGTTACTTTAGTCACGACCAAGATGGAGTTTCGATGGAGACGCATATTTGACAGAGATACAGACGAAGCGAAGCTACGCAATGGAGACTTTAATGGAGTTTCGCGGCAGATGGAAAGTGAGAGTGAATGAACGGTTAGGGTTGGAGGGGGATAGGGTTGTTGGTCTCAAAGTTGGGTAGTGAGTGAGAGGGATGATAGTTTGGGCGGTAAGTTGAGTTAGTTAGTGGACCCTTTCTGATTTCGTCTATTTGTACAAAGTGTAATTTCAAGCTAGTTTATTACTATGTTGTAAAAGGGCTCGGGATTCTATCATGTTGCATAAACATGAGGAAATTGGAGATATGACAAGTAGATAAATTAATATTCGGCTTCAAAAAAGCTATAGTAGATAATTACTCTTTTTATTTAATTTGAAGTTTAAATTTTTATGATTTTTCTAAAATACCTTGTCAATGTGTTTTATCAGATTTATTAAAATTAAATATGGTAACTAGTTCAATCATCCCATGACTTTAGGAATGGTTAATATAACAATATATAAATTTTGGCAACGCTAATAACGAATATTAATACCTCATTAAATGGTAGTTTTTTCTTATTCATATTATGTTGCAATCGGGTTAAAATAATGCATCCGGATGTTAATATATTGTTATACTAATAAATTCTCCATATATGCATTATGTTGTAAAATTTTGGAGATATTTAACAATAAAATAACACTTTAGTATATCACGGGCATATAAAATCAGTGATTTAAAAACAATTACAATTAAACTTAAAAAAACTGGCCTAAAAACTCATTAAAAGCGTGAGGTTTGTAACCGCTTAATATATATCATTTTAAAAAATTAATACAAATAATTAGATAATAGATAAGATAAAGACATTTTGGACAAACTAAAAATCTTCAAATCAACTAATTTATAAAATGGCTATTTATCTACTATTATTTTTTAGGTCAATTATTAACTTACAACTATAAAAGTAGACCATTTACTAGGGTTTCCGGAGAAAATCTTGTTTAATATGGGATGTCACTTACAAAAATGGAAGATTTCTCTTAGCAAAAGAACAAAATGACACAAAAGAAAGCAAAATCTATCTTTTCATCTTGGCACTTGTGTCGAGTTGATATTGACCTTTTGTGCTACCATAGACGACTAAGATGATCCCAAACAGATCTCCACTATTGAGATTCCTAGTAGGAGATATATATTTTTGTTTTAAAAGTGGGTATACCCCTCAACTACAAAAAGAAATTTTTCATATCCAAGTTTCAAACCTATCTATTACTGAAAAATGAACCGGGCTTTTGGCAAGAATGGCAAGCATCATGCAAAATATAACCCCATGAAATTAGTAGATGCAAAAATGTCTCATTAGCTAATACGAGAAACTACAAAAAAACATAGAACTATCCTTCTTTTATTTCTTCTAACACAAAGGAGAAACTCCAGCCTCATTGTCAAAATTATATCAAATTCTTTTCATTTCACACACAACTCTAACCTTCTTCTCCAACAGTAATTCCTGGCAACAATAATCTTCCGTTGTGTATCCGTCAACAACTACCACATCTTAATAGCTACCTCTAACTTTCAGCGCAACCTGTCAATGTGTTTTATCAGATATGTCTAAAATACTCCATCAATGTATTTTATCAAATTTATCTATTTATTTATTAAAGTTAAATATGGTAACTACATCAATCATCCCGTGGTTTTAGGAATGGTTAATATATCATTACATGAAAATTGGCAACGCTAATCACGAATTTTAATACCTCATTAAATGGTAGCTTTTCTCTTGTTAATATTATATTGCAATCGGGTTAATATATTATATCCGGATGTTAATATCGTTATCCTAATAATGTATTATTATCCTAATAAACTCTCCATTGCTGCACTAGGTTTTAAAATTGTGAAGATATTTAACAATAAAATAACATTTTAGTATATCGTGGGTATATAAAATCAGTGGTTTGAAAATAATTATAGTTAAACTTGAAAAACTTACCTAAAAATCACTAAAAATGTAGGGTTTGTAACCGCTTAAAATATATCATTTTAAAGAAAATTAAAAATAATTAGATAATTGATAAGATAAGGCCATTTTAGACAAATTAAAAAATCTTCAAATGACCCATTATAAAAGGGCTATTTATTTACTCTTATTTTTTTAGCCAGCTATTTACTTACAACTATAAAAATAGATCATTTACTATGATTTCTGGAGAAAATCCTATTCAATATGGGTAGTCACTTACAAAAATGGACTGCCGAGATTTCTATTAGCAAAAGGACAAAATGAAACAAAAGAAAGAAAAACCTATATTTTCATCTTGGCGTTTTGCAATGAGCTGATCTTGACCTTTTTGTTGGAATATATCCACAAAGTAGCGTGTAATAACTATTTATTTATATTTAGTTATTTCTCAGACATTAGTATTATTGAATTCTTATGAATAAATATTGAAAGTTTTATTTTAAATTAAAGTGTGTTTATAAATTACTTAAGTCCTAAAACTTTCATCAACGAACGAAAAATGAAGACAGAGGAGTTTCCAGAATAACTCTTCTGAGAAAGTTCAGAGCGATATTCGCAGTATTAGGATCGATTGGACAATCGAATGAGATTACAACTGTTAGGTTGAACCAATGGATGTCAGTCTTTGGGCATGAGAGTCGAGACTCAAACGGTTAACCTAGACATGTTATGAACATGTCGAATAGACCTATAACAAATTAGTTTAGAGTCTAAAACCGTTTACCGAGTTCTAAATCTAATTGTTACACTTTAAGAGTATTTTCGTAATTATTTTAATCCTAAGGTGAATACGTAGCATGACTTAGTTAGTTGCAATATTTGATATATCAAATGAGTGAGTTCGAACTGGCGGGTAATACCTCGACTATTGAGATTGTAATTCAATTAAGTTGAAGTCACGTGATTCATAGATATGAAAATTCATGGTTCGATTGCGAAAGCAACAATATCACCTTATGTTTTATTGATGAGTGTGTGAATAAATTAACCTGACCACGTTTTCAATGAATTGAGTTATTGATTAAGCTTTGCGAATTGTAAGATATAATTCACTATTATGTCTTTTCTATTCACAGTCAATAAATAACTTAAGAAAATAATAATAAGAGGTGTAAAACAATAATGTTATATTTCGCACTTGTTATTGATATTTATGATGAGTATTCTGTTAAAATATTCTATTGACCGTGAAAATAAAAAGGATTTTACACCAACAGAAAAACGTAGCGCGCATGAATTGAGAGTTGATTCGACATCAAACTTATAGTGAGTCGTACGATGTCATGATTAAATAGGTCAATAATTTATGAAGATAAATTCGTTTGAATCATTAGCTTTGTTCACGTGAGTCCATTCGTCTCAGAAATAGCTCATAAGAACAGTAATAAAGAAATGAAGTAAATTGGATCAAAATATATTTTGGTGCCAAGACATATTCTCTACACCTATATGTGATTGGAGATGTCACCTAATTAGTTAAATGTGATAATATGTATTGAAATTAGTTAGTTTATTATTTTCTAATTATTAGATAATTAGAAAAAAATTAATAAAAAAATTGATAATAATCCATTAAATCTATCAATTAGATTGATACAACTCAAACTCTAGGGAATATTATAATTTTTGGAGTTTATGAATTTTGGGGTGAATTTTCAAAACTTTAAAAATATATGGGTATATTGTAAATATTGAAAATCACATTTTATCAATATCTAATAGTAATATGATTGCAGATAGATTTTAGATAAGATACAGTTGCTTGTTAAAAAAACAAAGGGAGAAAAACATTTTTCTCTCCCTCCCTGTTGCCGCCGAAAATTATATTGAATGAGCAATTTTTTTTTCTTCTTTAATCGTTTTGAGAGTTCACACTCAAATTCTTACATAACGGTTTGTTGTTGGTGGACAAAATTCGTAAATCATTCTTAGAGTTCAAGTACGTGATTCAGATTCTGAAGCTTGAAAAATACGAAGAACGCTCGAAAAAATTTCACCAGTTCAGAAATTTTCTGATACAATGTATAGGTGAAAAAATTATTTCCAACCTTATCTACTTATTTAATGTCGTAAATGCATAACTGCACATTGTTTGATTTTAAGTTATTTAATTTGATTAAATAAGTTAATTAAAAAACTTTTTTATATTCAACCCATGAACCGTTCGTGGTTCAAACTTGTTTTTAATTAATTTTACCAAGATGATCCCAAACAGATCCCCGCTATTGAGATACCCAGCAGGTGAGATCTATTTTTCTTTTGAAATTTGGTAGACCCCTAAACCCTAAAACAATTATCCATATCCAAGTTTCAGACCTATCTATTACTACAAATGAAATGGGATTTTGCAAGAATGGCAAGCATCATGCAAAAATAGCCCCGTGAAATTAGTAGGTGCAAAAATGACTCATTAGCTAATACGAGAAACTACCAAAAACACATAACTATCCTTATTCTATTTCTTATAACACAAATGAGAAACCCCGGCCTCCTTCTCAAAATTACATCAAATTCTTTTCATATCACACAGAACCCTAACTTTCTTCTCCATCAGTAATTCCCGGCAACAACAATCATCCGTTGTGAATCCGTCAACAACTACCACTATCTCAATAGCTATCTCTGTCTTTCATCGCAACCTATCAATGTGTTTTATCGGATTTATCTAAAACACCCTATCAATGTGTTTTTATCATATTTATCTATTTATTTATTGAAATTAAATATGATAGCTACTTCAATCATCCCCTGATTTTAGGAATGATTAATATATCATTACATAAAATTGGCAACGCGAATCATGAATTGTAATACCTCATTAAATGGTAGCTTTTGTCTTGTTAATATTATATTACAATCGGGTTAATATTTTACATCTGGATGTTAATATATCGTTATCCTAATAATATATTGTTATCCTAATAAACTCTCCATCGCTGCACTAGGTTTTAAAATTGTGAAGATATTTAACAATAAAATAACATTTTAGTATATCGCGGGCATATAAAACCAATGGTTTGAAAATAATTATAATTGAAATTGAAAAACTTACCTAAAAATCACTAAAAATGTGGTGTGTGTAACCCCTTAATATATATCATTTTAAAAAAAAATAAATACAATTAGATAATGGATAAGATAAGGACATTTTAGACATTAAAAAATCTTCAAATCACCCCATTATAAAGGCACTATTTATCTACTCTTATTTTTTAGGCGAGTTATTTACTTACAACTATAAAAATAGACCATTTACTAGGATTTCTGGAGAAAATCCTATTCAATATAGGTTGTCACTTACAAAAATAGACGGCCCGGATTTCTCTTAGCAAAAGGATAAAAGGACACAAAAGAAAGCAAATTCTATCTTTTCTTCTTATCTTTTGTGCCGTGGTGATCTTGGCCTTTTGTGCTAGCACAAATGACCAAGATGATCCCAAACAAATCTCCACAATTGGGATTCCCAACATGAGGGATATATTTTTGTTTTAAAAGTGAGTAGACCCCTAGACCCTAAAAGAAATTCTCCATATCCAAGTTTCAGACCTATTTATTACTAGAAAATGAAATGGTCTTTTGGCAAGAATGGTAAGCATCATGCAAAAATTGCCCCATGAAATTAATAGATGCAAAAATGACCCATTAGCTACTACGAGAAACTACCAAAAATATTAAACACATAACTATCCTTGTTTCATTTCTACTAACACAAATGAGAAACCCCAGCCTCCTCAAAATTACATCAAATTCTTTTCATTTCACACATAACCGTAACCCTCTTTTCCAACAGTATTTCCCGGCAAGAACAATCTTCCATCATGCATCCGTCAACAACTACCACCATCTCAACAACTATCTCTGACTTTCACCGCAACCTATAGTCTTCAACCACGAAGATTGTCGATCGCAACAATATATCCATCTACCATCGTAATAAGAACTATCTATCTCTCCGTGCTCCATCAACAACCTTAGCTTAGCCCACAAGCATTGTCGGCAGCAATCACAAGCATCTCACTCGCGGCTGTAATTTGATCACAACTTATGTCTTTCAACACAACCATCTTTGATCTCAACCACAACTTAAATATCTAATCACATACCCTGTAAACTAGGGAACTACCTTCTGCAGATAGACTCGAGACCTAAATAATCCCTTAAAATAGTTTTTCGCTTGATTCAATTTGTGTCGTGATGGAAGTCATTGATTTGTAGATTCACTTTGCACATCCTTGCTTGGTTGTGTTATTCCATTTCTTTTCTCTCTCCAATTGAATAAGTGTTTGGTTTCGTTGGCTGTGTCTGATTTGGGAAAAGAACAACTTATACAATTGGTTACCATGTGTAAATATTTTATTTACTACTAAACTGTTTGCTGTAAATATACTTTCTACAAGTAAGCGTTATCTTTACTGAAAATTTAAAAAATAAGCCTTGAACGGGAGAAGAACTTGCAACTGTACAAAAACTGATTTCCATTGTAAAATTTCTCCAAAAACTAAGACCTGCTAGAAAATATTCCTAAATGTGGTGAACAATATTGGCGTAGGAGGAAAAAATAATTTGAAAAATTTAATGCGTAAAAAATAAATTAATACTTAAAGTTAAAACTTTCAATTAAAATATTGGTCTTTTTTGCAGTTTAAATTTTAGGGATTTAGATGATCTTCTGTTCTAAGAAGATCTCATCTAAATTTTAAATCTCATATAAAAAAAAGAAAAAAAAGATGTCAGAGTATATCTATCATCTGGACAATTATATCGAGTTAATCTGGATCGTCCGTTATAAGAATGGATGATTGAAATTTTATAAACAAATCCATCTTATTGGGATCCTAACCGAAGATGATCTAAATCCAAATTTTAGAGGGTAGCTCGTTCTAAAAAGAGTGTCTTTAGGTTTTGGACTTTGAATTTCGCGTGTGAAGAATTTCTTGACTGTGTTAAATAGACAGTGGAAAAAAAAACGAGAGTGAGTGATACCCACTCAAGTTGTGCAATTCTAGAAATACGTAGTTTTGTTCTTGACTTACATATCGTACAATACAAAACTGTTAATTCAACACCCTCCTCTATATAATTTGATACTGTAACAATTCTAATCAGTCTTATTCATTTTCACCGATAAAACATTCACAACATTACCTTATAAGTTGGTCCTCCAGAGTTCAAAATTTTAAATTATTATATGATTCTTTAAGTCATAGAGTCATATGCATGCATTGTTTTTTTGGTTTTTTTTTTTTTTGGTTTTAAGGGAAAAGGGACAATATTTTTGAAGTACATGTATATACTGAAAACAACGGGAGAAAGTGAAATAGTAAAGAAAAAACAGGGCACAATAAATGAAAGGGATGGAGATGGGGGAAGAAAGTCTCCCACCACCCTCTCTCTGAAAGACAGCAAAGAGGGAGCATTAATGGGTGAGGACAGAGCCATTAAATATTTCTGTGGGTAAATTAATTGCTTGTGTTTATTGCTGCAATTTTCAGTTCGTCCTCTTCAGTAGTCTGCCTTCATTGCTTGCTACCCCCTATCTGCCCCTTCCCTCTCCTCTCTCTCCCTCTCTTATCTTCTGCAACCCACTTCTCTATGCCTCATTTATTGCTCCTCTCTCCCTCCATGTGTGTGCTTATGTGTTTGTGTGCAGTAAATGCGTGTCGATGTTAATATTATGTAAAAATCTTATTTGATTTACTTTTTCAAAATTGCCCTTGGACCTATTATAAGAAAAACGTGTTTTTCTAAAGATCCACCACATAAGGCATAGCTTAAGAGAACAAACGAAGAAATTAAATATCATCAGTAATTGCTAATTACGGATTTACCCGTAAAAAATCTCATTTTCCGTTTTGTTCACAACTGTAGCTTGTCGAACTCAGAATGGAGTTGTTGAGATGGGTCTAGCCTTTGGAATGGCTTATTGAACTTCAAGTTTGCTGATACTGATGATAACCCTTCTGATTCCGTTTGTGTAGACATTGAAGTAGAAGGAGTTGAAGGGTTTTCTTTTATTTGATAGGCGTTTTTTGAAGTAGAAGGAGATGATGAGTGTCTCAGTGGTGCTGCACAAACTGGGATCACTGACCTGATTTGAACAGGAGGAGCAATCCTATGAGCACCAAACCCTCCACTGTACATGTTTCTGCCAATATTGTGGGTACTTGATGTCCTGTTAACTGGACATGATGAAAAAGGAGGTGGATTTAGAGACCCAAATGGATTATTTTCAATTCCAATGTTGGGTTTTTCATGTTGGTTCTTTCCTGCATTTGGCATAGCAGAATGACTGTTTATGAGTTCTATCCCTTTGACACTAGATGATTTTATAATGCTAGCACCTTCCAGTTCAAGTCCCAGTCCTTTGACATCTGATTTACCATAAAGCCATTCTTCCTCATCCTTCTGATGCTCTTCCAATGGAGGTTGAATGACATGTGATCTGCCCCTGATTTGTACTGGGATTGAGAGCCTTCTTGATGGGTAAGAAGGTGGATTGTCTTTAAGTGAAGTTGGTGGTAAGATTTTTGAACTAGTTGGAGGTGGGGGTGGAGGAAGGAGAGATGTGAAATAATTTTGTTTGTGTGGACGACATTCTGAGCCTTTATTCATTAACAAATCCAGAAGCCTCCATTGTTGATTATACTGTAAAGAGTTGATGGAAGTGTATGACGATGCAGATGAAACATTGTCTCCACTACCCCTAACCATTTTTCTTCTACTTTGGCTTGGATCCCTCTTCCTCACTCGATTGATTTCTTCCTTTGGTCTTAAATTGGAGAGGACCTTTTCCACCACTGCCTCATCATGTTCCTCTTTGTTTGCCATTGAACCCGCATTTGGCACTGCAAACAAATATTTACATTGATAACAGAATGATAAAAGGAAAAACAGAAGTGAAGAAACTAAAAGGTTTACTTCTTTTCAAGGTAGACCAGGCAGAAATGGCAGCATTCTTCTGAGCTTGCTTCTTTGTTTTAGCAGGTTCACCCTTGAAACTCATGCCAGCAAGTTCCACAGTGCAAGTGAAAATAGGGATATGACCAGGACCTGATCTTACAGTAGTGTAAACAGGGAGGTTCAACCCTGCTCTATGAGCAGTTTCTTGGAGAAGGTTCTTATAAACTCCAGTCTCATCCTGTGAGATTTGAGATTTTTAATTAAGAAGAGAATTAGTTTTGTAAGTAGAAGGATTCATTTTTTTCAGAGTAAAAGAACTTACAAGAACTCTAGCAGTGAGAGACCTTGAAGGACCCCTTGTGGAGAGAATGTTGAGAGCCACTTCAGCAGCAGAATGCTCTGCCTGTCTCAATGTGGAGCAATAGAATGGGCTTTCAAAGATCTCACCATTGAAGTTAACAGAAGCTTTGAATCTAGGAGCATGATCTGGTCCTTCTCTTATACATGCATATGAAGGTAGGTTGAAGCAACTTCTCTGTGCTAGTTCCTGCAACTGATTCTTGTACATGACTGCTTGCAAAAGAAATAGATTAAAATTTTCAGGAAAGTTACATCAAACTCGAAGACCCCATCATAGGAAACATGCCAAAAAGCAACTCATATGTAAAGCCATGGACACCAACCTCAAGAACAAGAAGAAATAGAAGAAGGAAATCTTGTCTCTTTGCAAAGAAGAATCTAAGATGATATCTAAAAGTTTCTGAACAGAAGAAAGGAAGCAAGAAATGGAAGGGGCCACTACGGGTGGGGTGTGTAGATCTGAAATTTAACAACCATTCACTTTCTTTCTCTGCTCTTTTTCATTTCCTTCTTCAGTTCATAACTTCATACACTTTATGTAAATTTTCTTTCCCAATAAAGCAAAATTTGTAGCTAGTAGGAGCCAAAAAGTAGCTGTTCTATTAGGGAAGGGCATATGTGACATAATACCATTTTCATACTGTGTCAAAACAAAACTCCATAACTCCCACTCCCTCCCTCCTTTTGTTGGCATTCACATAGCAGAACAAAGAGATTTGATTATGCAAACAATACCAGCCAGCCATCAAAGTACAGCTTATGAAACCGCCTTGACTCTGGTTTTTGGTCTAGTTTGACTGGACAGTTACATCTCTCTCTCACTGTTTTATTTAAACTTGGACAGTTAACCTTGACTCTATCAATTTGACTTTTCGATGCATTACAATATAATTTTGATTGGTATTGGTAATTAAAACACGTTGGGTTTTAACTTTTAAGTTTAGTTGCATGTTGGGATGTGCAAAAAAGTTACGTTGTCGGCTAGACAGCCTATAGCATAGCACCCCGTCGGACATGAGTCCATAATTGCGTGTAGTAATTCTAGGCAACAGAGGGAAATGTAGGTTTAGCCTGAAAAAACATGTATCGAACAGCTAAAAGTAAAACGAACCCTAAGCAAATTCAGAAAGAGTAAAGAAAAGCCAATTACTAGAAAATATTTCACTCTCTAGTCCTCAATAGTATAAGACAAAAGGAAGTGGCTTTGTATTACTATTACATGGAGAACCAGGAGCATGAAAAGAGAGATTTGCAATAGACACCTTGTATTAGATGCATTGATAAAGAGAAGTGGCCAGTAAGATAAAGTTCTTCCAACAGAGGTTTGGGTTTTAGAAGTCAACTAATGTTAAATTGTCCAATTATTGATGGCAGGTTTAGGTAAGACAACAATGTCCAATTTATATTCATTGTGAGCCACCCCCTATCCCTGTTTTGTCCCCATTCAAATCGGCAGCAGTGGGCCCCAATAACAGACGGCTGTGGTATCAACACTAAAGCATTACAAACAACCGTTGTTCCCTGATCTTTCTGCTTGTGTTTTTGTGAGAGACACAGACACACTCTCTCACTCACACACACACACCGAGAGAGAGAGAGCGCACTATTGGCACATTCAATACATTTTGACACTCCTAAATTCCACAAAATGAAATACAAAATCAAGACTCAAGAAAGCTCACAACACAACATTCCTTCATAGAAGCCAAGCAAAGCCAACACTTACAAACACCCGGCTGAATCAACGTCTCCCCCTACCAACCCCACAGTTTTCCAGGTACTTCACATAAATTAAATGGAAGTTCAATGACCCATCCCATTGTTAAACCTCGCAAATCAACTCAATACCCATCAAAGTCAAACTTGTTTTTTGATTCCTTATCTTCATAGAAAGGTCATGCATTGCTATTATTGCTCTGTTCTCGGTTGGTTGTCAAGCTGCTGCTGCTGCTGCTACCGACTAAGTGGTTTTCCCCAACTCTAGCCGCCAAAGCAACAACTTCAGGTGACATTTCCCAGCTTCCACTTTTCCTTCCCCAACTGGATCGTCTAGGATGTACTCCACCAACCTCTCCATTGTCTTCTACTGCAGTTCTTGGATCTGGTGACACTTCGCCTAAATGCCCATCCTTTATATTTAAGCGATCAGTGTTACAAACTTGCCCTTCACAATTATCTGTTCGAGAATCCATGTCAACCCATACCGTTTTCCTACCCATTTCTATGTCCTCCACACCTTTCCCCATATTGGGGCTCATAAAACCTCCACTTCCAGATCGTATAGAAGGTAAACCAGGTTCTCTTGGTGGTACCTTTGCCCTGAAATTGTTCTTGGATGCGGGAATGCTGGTGCAAAATATCTCCTTGAAGTTCTCCACCACTCCTTTGTTATATGGATTTGCTCGCCTATCATATCGGTATCTAAAATTTTCATATGTAGTCTGCAAGAGCAAGGCTCATAAGGAAAAATATTGTGTTTCAAATTTTAACTGATAAAGGGAGATATCATGGATGAACTTCTATAAACGGGTTGTAAAGTGATGAACTCTTGTCTCACCTGATTTGTACTGATAAGGTATAAATGGAAAGCAGTGAGGCCACCTACAAACCACATTGATATGAAAGTGTAAACTATTAGCACAATGGAGGCAGGAGTTTTAATCGTTGCTTTCCAAATTGTTGTCTCCTCTGATGCCATGATCCTCCTTATGTAAACCCAGCAGAATGCAAAAACATATATACATAGCAGGGTTGTTGAGAAGACAAACATGAAGAAGAACCGATAATTTCGCTGCATCCAGCAATGGGAGTGTTCAATTACATTGTCTACAAATTCAAGAAGTTGGTAAATTATAGTAATATGGTCGTGACATCAAAAACTTAAGATCACTACACCAACAGCAAAAAGAGTTCCAGAGCTGTATACATAGTCGTGAGAGCCAATCCAAGAATCTCATAAATGAACTATATATCTATTTTCATTATATATTAAAAACTAGAA
Organism: Datisca glomerata; assembly: GCA_003255025.1. Taxonomy (NCBI): domain Eukaryota; kingdom Viridiplantae; phylum Streptophyta; class Magnoliopsida; order Cucurbitales; family Datiscaceae; genus Datisca; species Datisca glomerata. The sequence continues at coordinate 774,710 of QANY01003681.1, forward strand.
CCCCATTAGTTCATCTCCAATCAGTTTTAATTGGCTGTGGCGTGCTTACTTTCTTTTAAGAGCAGTGATTGGTGTAGTTGGTGATGATATCTTGCAGACGAAAAATCAACTTCAAACATTCAAACTTGTTTTCAGATTTCAGCCTCCTAGAGGAAATTTCATTTGAAATACATACATGCAAGGAAGCATCAAACCTCTATTTTATAGGTAAAATACTGTTCCTAATAGTTTATCGTAGCTTATTGGTATCACAAATATATTAACAAAGCAAATTAACTATAAAGAAAGGAACACTTACTAGGCCAATACACTGCCCAACCCAGGGACAGTGATGGTCAAATCTTTCCACACAGTTATTGCAGATTGAACAATGTGAACAGCGGGGAGGTCTATAAAGCATGCAAGTGTCACAGTATTTGATTTTAACAGTGGCACCGTTAACTTCTACTTCCTTGATGCGAGGCAATCGTAATTGAGGAGTTTGGCCAGCCCCAACTTCCATACTCCCTTCATATGCATCGGGTTCAGGAGGGTGTGCATTTCTTGGAATAATTCCAGGGTCTCTTCCAGAAGTTAGCAGCAGAAGGACTAAAACCTGAATCACAAAAGGTAAATTTGCAAAAATTGGCTAAGCTAAATGTTGATATCCCTGATATGAAATTTCCTTTCAACGGAACCTGTATGGAAAATCCTTGGAAAAAGAGGGTGTTGTAATTATTTATATGCATACAAACCAATATATGTGCCAGTGATGCATGTAATGTAAAGCACATGTATGTAAATGAACCAACTCCCCAAACGATTGTCAGAGTCCACGTCCGATATGGAAGAAAGGACTAAGTTACCATGTGCACAAGCCACAAACACACACATTCACATTATATATATGTTTATATATATATATATATATATATATAGAGAGAGAGAGAGAGAGAGAGAGAGAGAGAGCTCACATAGACTGTGAATAAAACTGCAATGACCATTATTGATATTCCCCAATTATTAGAAAAATCATCAATCAGCTTGCCGGCAACAAAGACACAGAAAATTGTAACAGGAGCAACAATAAGGAATATAGTCAGCGCCAAAGACCTAACATCAGGTCCAAAGATAAACCTTCCCTGAAGAAAAAAAATCTGCAAAAGAAAAATAAGAGTGATCAACATCTTGGAATTTTTGGGGAAAGAAGTAAACAATTTAGCATAGAAATTAAAGCTGCCCAGTTTCAAAGCTCGAGTAAAAGGTGTATTATGAAACCAGTAGCCACTAATATTAGAAATATATAAGTTGAACCTTCAGTATGCATTCGCAAAGATAACAATCAACGTACATTTTATTTTCAGAACCAAGTAAGTTTAAAATCTTTTCTTTTAACTGATTCTAAGTCATTTGTCATGCTTTTCTTACAATTTGTCTTCCAAAGACGAGTTCCTATTGTCGTAATATTAACAATCAAACACATACCTTTTTTTCCCTGTAACTTTTGCTAGGAACATGGTAATTCAGTAAGTAAAATCTTATCCAAAGCATATGAAATCAAGCACACCTTATAAACAACCAGTAACAGGCAATCATCCATCTTTATGCTCAAATTAACTTACATAGATTCAATATTCTTCCTATTGTAATAACTCTAGCTCAAATCCTATACTTTCAGAGCAGAGGAAATAAATAACTGAGTGTAAAGACAAGCTCAATGTTCTGGTCATAACATCAATCAGAACTGGGAAAAAGACGACCTTAAGCTAGCAAAGGAACTTCATAAATGATTTTGAGGGCGTAGTAATTAACACCAATTTGTTAAAGAAATTGCTAAAAAAAGTTTAAAAGTTACATGAATCAAACGAATAATTGAAAAGATCCCAGAAAAAGGAAAACTCGGGCTCACATTGCTGCCTTTCCATGTCTGGTAAGCCAGTAAATTATGGGACCCACTGGCGGATCCGTTGCCCGGATCGGATCGCTGCGGAGGAGGTACCACATACATCTCTTAGCCTTCACCAACTCTCTAACAATCTCTCACTTGAAGCTCGATAAAACACTATATAATAGAATGCAAAGTAGAGAAATCGAAATGTTTTGCTTGAGGAGAAAAAGAAAGGCTAGAGCAGAGACCAACTGGCTTCTGTTTATCTGCTAAGGTTTGGTGTGTACGGACATGGCACAGGTCCAGAATGGATTAAGGATTGATGGGTCGGATTCCGGCGAGTTCAGCGGCAAATTTGTGGTCGGCGATAGGAAGTGGAGGGAAGATTATGGAGCCACTAGCAAGGGTTTTTTCTCCCCCTCTTTGTTTTGCTTCGCTTTTGGTTAACAGAGAGAGATTCAATGACTGTTCTGTGACTGTGCTTTACAGGTTGGAATCTTAGACGTGGCTATGTCTTATTGGGTGGTGACGGGGAACAACATTTTAACATGGGTGAGCCGACAACTTTTTTACGCTTCCAACAAAGAATGTGAGACTGGGCCCAACTCCCTATTGCTCTCTCGCTCGGGTTGGATCGGTCATCGATCGGTTCGCTATATAATCATGGTAGTTATAGAACTGCGTTTTCGTATTTAAATTTTAATGCTAATTAATACGAGCTTTAATTTTTTATAATTGTGCCTAATAACTTTATGTTAATTAATTTGTGCAGCACCAATACATATATGGGCAATTTATATCTTTAACATAGACGTTAACAACGAGGATTAAGTGATTTAATCATTTGACTGCATGGTTTATGCCTTTGCTATTGATTTAATTATTTAATTAAGAAGTTCGACTTGCACTTCCTATTTTCATCGTTTATTATTGCATTCTCATTATCCTAGAGACTTAGACAATTCGAGTAAAGTATTGTCCATTATCTGTCAATACTAAAGAAATTAATTTTTTTTAGAGATGAGATGATAGAGATGAAAGTCAATGCCATATAGCATTTCGTTTTCAGGGGCAAAAGATGTGAAAAATCAGATATTAATGAATCAAAATTCATTCACCATAGCTATAGGATCGACTACAAAATGAAACTCAAGGTCTACAGAATGAATCGAATAGTTCTCAGAACATCCTTCCTTGAATTACAGAAAGATTGAAGATGATTTTCATTTATATTTCCTAAAGCAGATAGCTGCACACCATATTCCGCCAACCTATGGATATCTCGAGGAATTGGGGACTGCCAAAGTCCATCCCACCAAGCTGGAGGGAGAAGAGGAGTGAAAGCACATTGATTATCTTGGTTTTGGCAACTTAAAGGACCTGCATACCTGTTCCATACATGACCCCAACCCACTTGTAACTTCAGGCCTTCTCTTAATAAATTACTTTGGAAGCTGCTCAAGAATGAAAAGTTTGAGCCTCTAGAGTTTTCCCCTGAGCAGATTAGAGGACAATCAATTATTAAGAGTTGTTGTAGAGGACTTCCATTCACCAACGAATCAAGTCAGTTAAATGTAAACAGATAACTGCATGATTTAAGACAATGATAAATTCAAAGTATATGGGTACCCAGAGTGTGTGCTGCAGCCAGAGCAGCAATTAACTGAGCATAGGTAGTACCAACACGCCTGTGAGCCCCAGATATAATAGCACCCTTGGCACGGGATGCAAGAAAAAAGTCCACAAAAGCAACCCATCGAGGTGCTGGACCCCAGTCTTTCACTCTAAAAGACAAACTTGGCAACCCATTAGTCCCACCAGAAATGTTTCCTCTGAAAAGTTCATAATCAAAATGAAGAACCTGGGAATGGCAACACGAGGTTAGGATAAAAATGATATTAAACTTGTTATTGAACTTGTTATCAAGTTTACAAAAGGAAGGGTATGTCTAGATGGCGTTAGCATCCTATAAAAATATGATACTGCACTTCTGTGAAGTTACCTCTGCAAATTCACTTAAACTTGGTTTGATACTTTTCAAAAGAGATGGAGTATCTGATACTATAACCACCCTTGGTCTTGAAGTTGAAACTTTGCCGTGATTGTGCATGGCCTTCCTGACACACTTCAATGCTGCCTGTACAGATCTCACAGACCTGAAAAAAAAAAGGCAAGAACCTGCATTCAGCATTAATCACGCCACATTTCTTAGTATTTCTGTCTGCAGCTGAATCATGGCAGGCTCAGGCACAAAGAGACGTTCCCATAAACATTCTATATTTCACGTGATCTGCAACTTCATGTCCCCCCCCCCC
>QANY01003681.1:778896-821396 GCA_003255025.1 Datisca glomerata
CCCCCCCCCCCCCAAACACACACAGAGGAAGATATTAATTGGAAATGGTAGTATGGCATACTGATAATTCAAGTGCCATGTTGAAGTAAGCTATCCCTACTATGAATATTCAGGCTGCTAGTTAACTCGTCCACCTGACTAGATGCACCCACACTATTCCCATTACTGATGAATGTTAGAAATCTGCACACTGTTATGAATATTAGTTTGTGGGTATATCTTATATATTAGTATTAGTATATATTTCTAACCAAGTTCTTCATTGCTATCATTTGGTATGAATGGATCACATTTGAGAAAAATAAAAAAGCAGCAAACCTATTCATTAGCATCCGCATGTGCAATGAGAAATCAGGATCTACCCCGCCACCAAGAACCCAGTTTACTGCTTCTTCGACGTCTTTTGAAGGAGATATGAGAACCCTCATCAACTCCCCGAATACATTAGGCCTGGATTCCAGAACCTCTGACTGTCCGAATAAATAAGCAGCAGCCGTCCTCATCTCAGGGTGTACATTCTTTAAGAAAAATTGAGCTGCCACAGCATCTGTTGTACCCTGAAACCTGTTGCACTAAGGTTAATATGAAGGACAGAATGGAATGTGTACTAGTTTATTATGAAATCTATTCATACCATATGATTGGTTGTTCCCATTCCCTCCAATTGCTACAAAGGGCATTTGTTTGTGAAGGCTTCTCAAAATTATCAGTTCTCATAATCAAATGCCTTTTGTAATTCCTCTCACAGTTATTGTGTCTCCATAAATGCTTAACTTCTTTCAATGTAAAGGAAAGGTTGGAATAAGAGATATAATCCCCAAAGGGATACTTTCCCCTGAAAAATAACGACCAGTTAGAATACTTACAAGCATGCTATGATTTCTCTTCATACATATATCCCAAGTGTCGATCTGACCTGATGCCGTTATGTAGTTAGTTCTAGGTTATTGATGAACATGATCTTACAAAGACCCGAGGTTTGAAGAATTTGTTAGCATAAACAGTCCATCAAAACGAAAAACTCATTTGATCTGTAAAACACTACTTTTGAGTTCCTATAATTGCATCACTAGCATAGTATGCGTAACTAATAACTATACCCTAAGAAATTTAGACCCATTTACTGGTATGATTTTAACTAAGTCATAAACTAGCTACTTTGAGACAACTGCAATTACTTGTTTAGATAACTAACAACTGCAATTACTAATGGAATCTAAAAGTTAAATTTAGAGACAAAAAAGAAAGGCTTGAGTAAAGACCAATATGCCTGGTTTGCCCAATGATCAAGGATCGGTTCAGCATTATACTTAAGGCTGCAGCAGTTAAAATCTTGTACATCTCGTTCCCAAGGCCTGCTTCTGATGCTTTGGCCATTACAAAACCATGCTTGCAGAATTGATCTGGTGGAAGGCTTCTTATTCTTGAAGCGCCTGAAATCGTAACTAACCATGAACAATGCAGTTCTAGAATCTCCAAACAATGAATAATAACAGCTTTCCCATTCAAAGTAAAGAAGATTAAAGAGAAAATAATTTCTGATGGCACTTTATCCATAAATTTTTGTTTAAATATAAGAAAACTGAAAGAAGAGAGGCTGGTCTATGGAAGTGTCGAATTGAATGGCTGGACAAATCTCATTTCTAATTGAATAAATTTGTAGGTCCTGTCATGATTATAGTGAATGTAACAAAAAAACTGTAATGCAAATTATGAAATCAAGCAATATTATCATAAGAAATTAAACAGATGGTGATTAGTGATGCTGTGGTTAACTAAGCCAGCTAAAGCTATGTAAATCTTTAAATTTAGCTTAAAATTCAAAGTAAGTAAACTGGGCAGCTCAACCAAAGATAATATAAGACAACAGAGAAGGCATATATGGAACATTACCGTTGAGATCGAAATGATCTTCAATAATTTTTCTCACTCTCAGACTGTCCTTCCAGAAACTTCGATTGAAGAACTCTCCCATTTCTTCCACTGTGGCACACGACCTCGATCCAACCTTTCTCTCACTCGGATGTTGAGCCTCTTTCGCATCGTCGCTGTTATCAACGCTCTCAGAACGAGTAATGGAATCCTGAGTTTCGAGCTTCACAGGAATGTTTATCGATAAAAAGCCGATGGCAGCAAAAATTAAGCATACAATTATGATAAGTCGCATAGACAAGGACGACTTCCTCCTCGATCCACTGTACCTCATCTCGCTCTCTCTGATATGAAGCTGCTTCACTACAAGAGCTCCCTCTAGCTAATTAGATCTAACAGAATTACAAGCTTCCTCCTTTCTATTTCTAGCTGTCATAGCTCAAATGAGACAGACGGCTTGACAGAGACAAAAAAAGGATTGTTTTTTTTTTTTTTTTTTTTGGGGGGGGGGGTGTTTAGTGTTACCCAATTTGGGTAATTAGTCCAGATCCAGGAGCGTTTAATTATTTAGTTAAATAGTAAATATATTTCGACCTTAAAACTACACCACACAATGGGTGTTTTCCCGTGTATACAAATATCACTATAGTGCTAGGCAACTCAAAAGGCACTTTTAACAATTCAATCAGCACTATTATGTAAAATAATGAAGTCATACATTGTTAAACTACTGTTTTGAGACCCGAACACAAACATAAAAACAACCTGACCTATGAAGAGACCTTAATCGTGCTTACTAGGCCTCAAATGCTTAAATCAAGTTACGCAACCACAAATTGCTATAAAAGTTGGTCATCTAATCAGAAAAATGGGTTTGAGACACCTAAAACCCAAGCTCATATCACCGTCAAATAACACACACAACAACGAGAACACGCGACCTCATCGAAACCACTTTCAACTATAGTTGAAAACTTGGAGATTCACCACACTTGGTTCAACGTTGGCACAACCCCACCTTAAATCCAAGCCAAGGCTTGAGAACCTAACAATCGCCTAATATCTGGGACTACGACAAAAGTAGAAGTCGAAGACCTTAAACGTTGCGAGAAGTTCAATCGGAGGTGAACAAAGGACAACCTCAAGCTACGGCGGTAACGATTGCGCCGACGAAGCTTCACAGGGAAGAATATAATCATAACAACGACTCAAGCAACAATGTAGATGATCCTTAATGAGAATCACGATGACCTACTTCGTGGACGACTCCTCTTAAATCTCGAGCAAACCCCAACACGCGGCTTTAAACACATTTTATGGCTGTAAGTGGTGACTCATCAGCGAGCTGGCATTGTTGTTTAACTAATGCTGAGGTAGCAAAGTTAGTTAAGAAATGCAGCTGGAGCCTTGTTATTGGCTAGAGAAGCATCTTGCAATGACTGCTAATGATGCATACAGTTAGAACCAAGTTTTAAGAGAGTTTTATCTCTCTTGCAGAAAAGGAGATATACACAAAACAGAGAAAATGCTACATGAAGAAGATGACTCCATGACAGTGTAAATCAAGCTCGAGCAAGTTACAGAGCACGGGTTTGGAGTATTGTTCCATAAAGAGTATTTCTTCAGTTTACTTTGTAATCATTTTTTGTGTAGTTTGATCTCCTGTAAAGACACGTTGTTCATAATAGAGAGAGATTGATTTCTACTGCTGGATGTAGGTTCAGTCGTTGTGAACTGAACCAAGATAAATTCTTTGTGTTTCTCTTCCTCTTTCTTTTCTCTTCTGATTTATGTTCTTGCTATTTGCTGTGACTCTGTGTTAAGCTTGTGTGTGCTACTATTTTATTGCTTTTATTCACTACATTAATGGTATCAAAGCCATGTTAAGTTAAAGCGATAGTCTGAAACTCCTTAGGTGTTAAATCTAAGTTGAAAGACTTTGTTAAGTGCTCGACAAAAGTACTGAAATGGCAACTTCTACTACAAAGCAAGATGTTGAGAAGTTCGATGGCAGTAATGATTTTGCAGTTTGAAAAATGAAAATGTTAGCTCTCCTTGAAAATTTAGGGCTAGATGAAGCTATAGAGGGTGAAGCTAATATGCCAATAACTTACTTAGAAGAAAATAAGAAGGATATAATGAAAAGAGCCTATAACACACTAATTTTAAGCCTAAGTGATAAGGTGTTACGTGAAGTTGCAAAGATGAAGTCTGCAGCAGAGATTTGGCTTAAGTTAAAAAGCCTATACCTGACCAAATCCTTATCCAGTAGATTGTATCTTAACAAAAGATTTTTTTTACCTTCAAAATGCAAGATAACAAAAACCTACATAAGCATATTGATGAGTTCAATAAGCTGTGTCTGGACCTAGAGAGCATTCAAGTTGAATGTGAGGATGAGGACAAGGCATTGGTGCTGCTACATTCACTCCCAAAGTCTTATGAGAACTTTGTAGATATTCTCAAGCATGGCAGGAAACTCTATCACTGGATGATGTTATAGGAGCTTTGAACTCTAAGGATTTTTAGAGGAAGTGTGAGTTGAAGGAACAAACTGGTGAAAGCTTGGTTGTTAGAGGAAGAGCGGATAAGAAAGAACACAAAGGAAGAGGTAAAACCAGATCCAAGTCAAAGGGAGGACACAAGTCTTTCGAATGTTTCCACTGTCATGAAGAATGACACATTAGAAAATTGTGCCTAAAGAGAAAGAACAAGAAAAAAGGCAAAGAGAAAAAAAGTAGAAAATGGTGATACAGCAGTAGTAGAAGATGGCTATGAGAGTGCATATGTCCTAGTAGTGACAGCTAAGAATTCAGGGAAGAATTGAATTTTGTATTCAGGGTGTTCCTTTCACATGACACCTAACAAGAATTGGTTTGAGTCCTACAAAGTAATTGATAGAGGCTACGTCTTGCTTGGTGATGACAAACCTTATAAAGTGATTGGGATTGGGACTATCAGATTGAAAGCTCATGATGGAATAGAGAGAATTCTACAGGAAGTCAGACATGTTCCTAAGTTGAAGAGAAACCTAATTTCTTTCGGTATCTTTGATCAGGAAGGACATTCATACAAGGCTGAAGCGGGCACTCTTAAGGCCATGAAAGGTTCACTAGTTACTTTGAAGGGCATCAAAAGCAATGGGTTGTATACATTGTTGGGAAGCACTGTGATAGGGAATATAGCTACTGCATCAGTAGCAGTTATGGATAAAACCAAGCTCTGGCATATGAGGCTAGCCAGTGTCTCAGAAAGAGGACTCTAAGAACTGCATAAACAGAATTCGATTATGTAGTGACAGTTTGAACAAGCTGGATTTCTGTGAACACTGTGTTTTTAGGAAAACATGTAGAGTGAAGTTCAACAAAACTAAAGAGACTCTGAGCTATATACCTCAGACTTGTGGGTCTTGCCAGAAATAAAACACTAGGATGTGGCAATTATTTTGTCACCTTCATAGATGATTTCTCAAGAAAGATGTGGTTATATTTTCCAAAGTCCAAAATTGAAGTCTTACAGAAGGTTAAGGAGTGGAAGAAGATGGTTGAGATACAAACTGGAAAGAGAGTGAAGAAGCTTAGAACTGACAATGGTTTAGAGTATCTAAAAGATGAGTTCAACAGCTTTTGCACTGATCAGGGCATTGTAAGACATAAAACTGTAACATATACACCTCAGCAAAATGGTTTGGCAGAGAGAATGAACAGGACACTCCTTGAAATGTTAAGATGCATGTTGTTAAATGCAAACTTGCCCAATAAATTATGGGGAGAAGCAGCTAACACTACTTCCTACCTGATAAACAAAAGTCCTTCAGCATCAATCGACTTTAAAACACCTAAAGAACCGTGGACTGGAATCACACTAGATCTCAAACATCTAAGGGTATTTGGGTGTGTTGCTTATTCACGCACAAAGCAAGATAAGCTTGAACCAAGAGCAAAGAAGTGTATGTTTCTTTGTTATCCTGATGGTGTGAAGGGGTATAAACAGTGGTACCATGAGGGAAGCTCTTCAAGATGTTTTAATAGTAGAGATGTAGTGTTCAAGGAGGATAAGATGTTCATGGAGAGTGCCAAAGAAATTAAAGAAAGCTCACACAAAACAAACAATGATGAAACTAGTATTGAGGTGGAATTAAGAGGTTCAGATTCCTCTCACCAACAGAAAAATGATGAGAACAATATGCAAGATGATGCAAAGTATGGAGAAGATATCTATCAAGATCAATAAGATCTAAATGCTTACCAACTGGCCAAAGATAGAGAGGGGAGGAATCACAAAGCACCTGTGAGGTATGGGTATGGAGGCCTGATTTCCTTTGCACTTCTGGTTTCTGAAGATATGTGTGATTCAGAACCAAGAAATTTTAAGGAGGAAATCTCCATAAAAGATAGAAATCAGTGGTTGACAGCTATGAATGAAGAGATATGATCTCTCAAGGCAAACCAGACATGGACACTCGTGAACAGACCTGCAAAACAGAAAATTGTAGAGTGCAAGTGGGTGTTCAAGAAAAAACAAAATATACTTGACCAATCAAAACCATTGTATTAGGCAAGACTTGTAGCAAAGAGATTTACTCAACGTGAGGGTATAGACTACAATGAAGTCTACTCATCAGTAGTGAAGCATACCTCAATAAGGGTATTATTGGCCTTAGTCACTTATTTTGATATGGATCTCCAACAAATGGATGTAAAGACAACATTTCTTCATGGGAACCTTGAGGAAAAAATATTCATGTCTCGAGAGGGTTTTGAAAGTGGAGAAAAGGAGAATAAAGTATGTTTAATATGGTTAAAATAGTCCCCAGGGCAATGGTATCTCAGATTTGATGCGTTTATGCTGAAAATGGATAGAACATAAGCATATTTGATAGCTGTGTTTATTTCAAATGGGTCAATGTGAGTATAAGGATTTTCTTGCTCTTATATGTAGATGATATGCTTACAGCATCTACAGATTCTGTTGAAATACAGAAACTGAAAAGAAAACTTAGCAGTGAATTTGAAATGAAGGATTTAGGTGCTGCCAAAAGGATTCTAGGCATGAAAATATCAAGAAACAGAAAGATGGCACTTTGTTGATTTCACAAGGTAACTACATTCTTGAAATTCTTGATAGGTTTAGAATGAAAAACTCAAAGGCAGTCCAAACACCTTTAGCAACACACTTTAAGTTGTCTTCTTATATGTCACCTGTTAGCAGTCAAGAAAGATATGAGACGTGTAAGGTACCTTATTCTAGTGCAGTTGGTATTTTGATGTACTCCATGGTTTGCACAAGGCCAGATCTTACATGTGCAGCAAGTATAGTTAGCAGGTTTATGGTAAATCGAGGATTTGGTTATTGGCAGGCAGTTAAATGGATCTTTAGGTACTTGAGAGGTACAAGTATGTATGGCTTAACCTACCAGAAGAGTCAAGATGATGAAGGTTTGATAGGCTTTGTCGATTCAGATTTTGTAGGGGATTTAGACAAAAGAAGGTCACACTACTAGTTTTGTATTCACGCTCTTCGATGTACTGTGAGTTGGAAGGAAAATTTATAACCTGTTATAGCTCTTTCAACCACTGAAGCATAATATATAGCTTTGACAGAGGCCATAAAGGAAGCCTTGTGGTTACGAGGGCTAGTGAGAGAGTTTGGTATAAAACAGCAATAAGTTAAGGTGTTTTGTGATAATCGAAGCACCATACACTTGAGTAAGAAACAAATGCTTCATGAGAGAACAAAGCACGTTGACATCAAATTTCATTTCATCAGAGAAGTGGTACAAGGAGGTAAGGTTAAGGTGGAAAAGATTCATACTAAAGACAATCATGCAGACATACTACCTAAATCAATAACAGAAATCAAGTTTCAAAAATGTTTGAGCTTGATTAAGGTTATTGATGTGATTACTAACTGAGAAGTTAGTAGAGATGATGTCAATCTCTCTGTATATGAAGGTGATAAGCTCATTAAGAGTCAATGTGGAAAAATGTAAGTGGTGACTCATCAATGAGCTGGCAGTGAGCTAGCATTGTTGTTTGACTAATGCTGAGGTGGCAGAGTTAGTTAAGAAATGCAGCTGGAGCCTTGTTATTGGCTAAATAAGCATCTTGCAATGATCGTTAATGATGCATATGGTTAGAGCCATGTTTTAAGAGAGTTTTATCTCTCTTATAGAAAAAGGAGATATACACAAAACAAAGAAAATGATACATGAAGAAGACGACTCCATGACAGTGTGAATCAAGTTGCAGAGCATGGGTTTGAAATTTTGTTCAGTAATGAGTATTTCTTCAGTTTAATTTGTAAACGTTTTTATGTAGTTTGATCTCTTATAAAGACATGTTGTTCATAATAGAGAGAGATTGATTTCTGCTGCTGGATGTAGGTCCATTCGTTGTGAACTGAACCAGGATAAATCCTATGTGTTTCTCTTCCTCTTTCCGTTCTCTTCTGATTTATGTTCTTGCTACTTGGTGCGACGTTGTGTTAAGCTTTTGTGTGCTGCTGTTTTATTACTTTTATTCACTACAATGACAACGGCCCAAATGACGAGATAGGATGCATTAGAGACGGAGCCAACCCCCAACACTCACCAATGGTCAGGGATGGGCTCAAGGGTGAAAACTAAAAGGAGGGCGCTTTTGTTGCTTGGTTTAGGGATGTTCCTAGAGAGAGACGAGAGCTTCTATCTAAAAATGTGACTAGGGTTTTTGGCTTGTTAAATAAATCTTCATAGTAATTATTGATCCAGTTTTAATTGATTGATTTATGTATTACTTATTTATATATTGATAATTTATCATCCATTAAAATTAGTTATCAAATTAGCATATCATCGATTAGCGCATCATTTGGTCTATACGTTGATCATTGTTGATTTTTTTAAACAAGATCATTGTAAGTGTACAGGAAAAATTTCACATGACACTTGACAAAATCTAGACCGAAGACTCCATCAAGGAGAAGATAAAGTGAGAACCGTAGGATAACCTAGGTGTTTATGAAGAACAGACCAGTTAGAGGAAAGTACATGGATTGCCGACGTGGCAATACAAGTAGAACTTAATCAAGACCATTGGATTGATCAGACGGTCAAGATTTACTTAGTTGTTATTGTTGATAAGTTAGATCTTAGAGAATATTCTATTGATCCTATTTTCAGATAGAATTAGATAAACTGTATCAGATTCTGTGTACTGATTGAAGGCCTATAAATAGAGGCATAAGTAACGACATACAAAAATGAAGAACAACATAGAGCTAAGAGACATAGATATCCACATAATATAAAAAGTATAATAGTTCATCCTGTGGTTTTTCTTCCCTTTACGGATTTTTCACACGGTGTCTCTATTCCTCATTTTCTCTCTAAATTATTATCTTTATTATTCTTTCGTAAAGGATTCTCCATATCGAAAAAAAATCCTTTATATTTTGGTGCTTTCATTGAGAGATGAGAAAAAACTCAAGAAATCCCTTCCTTAAATGCTCAAAACCAAATCAAACATGCTTCCAACAAAGAAGCATAAGAAGAAACGGATGCAAAAGTAGAAACAAAAATGACTATGGAACCAAAAATAGAGTGAATAACAGTAAAATCACTCATTCATATTCGATTGATTTATCTATTTTATACAAATATTATTTTTAAAAAATTATTATTAACACAATTTGTGAAATTGAATTATGCAAATTCAACAACCACCACGAGGGGCCGACAAAACCTATGAACTGCCACCCGTGTACTATTGGACGATCGAAGCTCCGCCTATGACAGCTAGGCCAAGAGCAACTGAAAAAAAGAGAGAGGAAGGAGATCAGAAAAGAAATCCATTCGAAGGAAGGATGAGTTAAAAAAAGAACGGATAATAAAGCTCAAACAAAAGATCCCAGAAAGCTCATATCAGAATAGTTCATAAAGCTCATACCAGATAAGCTCATACCAGATAAGCTCATACCAGAAAAACTCATAAAGCTCATACCAGAAAAGCTTATAAAGTTCAAATAAGAAGAACTCATAAAGCTTATATCAGAAAAGCTTAGAGAGCTCAGAAAGTTTAGAAAAGCTCATAAAGCTTAGACTAGAAAATCCTTTGAAGCTCAGACCAGAAGAGCTTAGAAAGTTTAGAAAAGCTCAGACCAGAAGAGCTTAGAAAGTTTAGAAAAGCTCAGAAAGCTTATACCAGAAGAGTTCAGATCAGAAAATCTCAGAAAGTTCATATTAGAAAAGCTCATAGAGCTCAAACCAGAAGAACTCATAAAGCTCAGACTAGAAGAGCTCAGAAAGTTCAGAAAAGCTCAGGAAGCTCGTATAAGAAGAGCTCCTAAAGCTTAGAGAGCTGACAAAGTTCAAAAAAACTCATATCAGAAAAGCTCCTAAAGCTTAGACCAGAAGAGCTCAGAAAGTTCAGAAAAACTCAGACCAGAAGAGCTCAGACCAATCAAAGCAAAGTACATGGATTTCCGACATGGCAATACAAATAGAATCTAATCAAGAGCGTTGGTGCTTTCATTGAGCTCATATCAAAAAAGCTCTATGAGCTTTGACTCTTCAGAAAAGCTCAGACCAGAAGAGCTCAGAAAGCTCATATAAAAAAGCTTGAAAAGTTCATATTAGAAAAGCTCATAGAGCTCTGACTAAAAGATCTCATAAAGATCATATCAGAAAAACTTAGAGAACTCAGAAAGTTTAGAAAAGCTCATAAAGCTCAGACCAGAAAAGCTCATAAAGCTTAGATGAGAAAGCTCATAAAATTAAAAAAAACTTAAAAACCACACTGCTGCCGCTGCCCTTTGGGCACGCCTCCTACGCTTACCACTCACCTACGCTCTTGCAGGATGCCCTCTTCGGGCAATACGGCTTCATAATACGCGAAGCAGCTGAGCGATAGCTCTTCGATCGCTATATTCTTGTGATAGCGAAGGCGTGGTTTATCCTCTAAAAGAGAGTAGATGCGAAGGTTCATATCGAAGATCTTCACGAGACGACCCATAAATCTCGAGAATCGAACGTGGGGCTTGAAGACCCTACCGCATTCTGGCCCCAGGGACCCTACTGTTTGCCTGGGATAAGCGTCCTCTGAACTAAGTACGAGCTCCTCTTTGCTTTCTGGCAATGAGCTAGCTTCACCCTGATTACTTAAGGCTTAATACAGTCATGTTGGATCTCCTATTCATACTACTACCAGGAAGAGAAAGACTGATTGTGACAACTCAACTTTCTTATCATACACTCTTATTCTTTGAATGAATGAATCAACAAAATAAGACTCCTAAACTAGCCTTCTCTTTATCTTCAAATTTTAACTCATCAATCACGATGTTCAGCTGACTTGCACTGATAGACCCCTATTGTATTGGAATTAGGCGCCCATCTTTTTACTGTTGTCAACTAATCTCTTCAATGTTCCATTCTACTCTATGTTAGAACATTTCTGTGAATGCTATTCTGATCTAAGTGGTGTTATTCTATGTCCCGTGCTAGGAAGCATTACTCCTCTTTTCATTCCAAATTCAAGAATACGGCTGATACTCATTTTTTCTTTTTCTCGCCCGAGTACTTGTTGTCTCATGAACATTTAGTGAAGGTGCATAGATTCTTTATATGTCCCGCTGAGAAAACTGACCCATGACTTAAAAGGGGAAATCCCAAAAAAAGAGGGTTAACCATTGGTGAATTGGATTCCGGGCCGGATGGATCCAGTGCAAAGTGGAGGACCTCAAAGAGATGGAGAGAGAGAGTCATTTCATTCAATTTTTTTAGTAAAATAGTGAAGGATATTCCATTAGTAATGAAAAAAGGGGTTGAGGTGAAGTCAAAGCTTTAGAAAAGTCAAAGTTAGAGCTTCAGACTAGAAAAGTTGAAGTTCAGATAAAAGAAGCTTCAGCTCTTTAGAAAAGCAAAAGTTAAAGTGTTAGAATTTCAGAACATAAATATGAAAAGATTTCAGAAAAGAAATCTGTGAGAAAAGAAAAAAGAGTTAGGAAGGAATTTCAGAGAAAAAACTCCAGAGTAAAAAGTTAATCAAAGAATACCACATTCAAACCTTTTAGGAAAGGAAAGTCAAGAAAGCAGCTACTTAAACGTTTCAGAAAGGGAAAATCAAGGAGACTGCTTTCAAATGTTTTAGAACGGGAAGATGAAAAAAGGGAAAGCTACACTTAAGCAAATTCAGTTATTCAAAAGAAATTTATGAGTGCGGGAAAATAAAAGATGAACAAACATAAATGTCTACGGGAACAAAGACGTCGTGATGATGTGAACAGAAATGTCTTAACAATGGAAGCCAATGGGAACATAAATGGAAACTAAACTAAAATGAAAAAAGCTAGAAGCAAAATTACATGGTGAGTCACATAATCAAAAACATATGAGAGTATGCTTCATAGAGAATTTTATAGAATTCAAGTTGAGCTCCATATCAAAGTATGGTAATCTTTGTACAGAAAAGTAAACTTAATAACGTCTTTCAAATTTAATTACTTTTTAAACTGTTTATCATTAAATTGCATATTCTATATCTTTAAAAATATATAGATGTCTACCGCTTGAAGAATTTTACAGAATTTGATTTGGAGTTCTTGAGAAAAAATTATGACGATTTTCATGGAGGCTCCTCAGGAAAGATGATTATGCAGAACAATGAATTTTGAAAAATAAAATGTATTTAATGGAAGCCAACTACATGGTTAATCTTAAATCATCGGAAAGATACAAAAGTCTACTTATTAGAGAATTTAAGGGAATTCAATTTGGAGATTTTGATCAAAAGTTACGGTAATTTTGGTGCATATCACTCAGAAAAGTAATGCTACTCACGTCTTTCAAATTGAATCTTTAGGCTGCTTCATTTAGATAATATTATATGACAACTATATATTGTTGAAAAGGATATGGATGTATACTTCTTAAAGATTCTTGCATAACTTGATTCAGAGCTCCCGAACAAGAGTTATAATAATTTTTATTAAAGTTGTTCAAGAAGATAGATTATGCAGAACAGACGAATTTGGAAATTATACAACGTCAATTGAAGCTACTAATTACATGGAGGGTTATATACCATCAGAAGCATATGAAAATCAACTTTTAGAAGAATCTTACAGAATTTGATTTGGAGCTCTCAATCAGAACTTATGACATGATAACGTGCATGCTGTTAACTCACTCTCTTCTTCGACAACGGAAATAAGGGTGTAAGTCTTTGGGAGGGGCAATTCATAAGTCCTACTATAAGAAGAAACTAAGGGCGTAAGCGCTTGGGAGGGGCAATTCATAAGTCTTACTCTTAGAAGGAACTAAGGGCGTAAGTCATTGGGAGGGGCAATTCATAAGTTCTACTCTCAGAAGGAACTAAAGGCGTAAGTCCTTTGGATGGAAATTCATAAGTCCTACTCTCAAGAAGAACTAAGGGCGTAAGTCCTTGGGTGGGGCAATTCATAAGTCCTACTCTTAGAAAGAACTAAGGGCGTAAGTCCTTGTGTGGGGCAATTCATAAGTTCTACTCTCAAAAGGAACTAAGATAGTAAGACCTTAGGAGGGGCGATTCATAAGTCCTACTTTAAGAAGGAACCAATGGCGTGAGTCCTTGGGAGGGGCAACACATAAGTGCTACTCTCAAAATGAATTGAAACACAAGCCCCGATGGTCAAAGGGCAAGAACAGAAGAAAGAGAATGGACAATTCAAAAAAAAATTGAGGAAAGAACTTCAGAAAAGAATAGAAAAGAAGTTGACGAAAAAACTTCAGAGTAGAAAATAAAAGAAGTTGAGGAAAGAACTTCATAACGGAAAAGAAAAGAAGTTAAGGAAAAAACTTCAGAGCAGAAAAGAAAAGAAGTTGAGGAAAGAACTTCAGAGCTGAGTAAAGAAAGGCTGAGTAAAGAAAAGCCGAGTAAAGAAAAGTGAAAAGAAAGGCTGAGCTGAGTAAAGAAATGCTAAAAATAAGATCTGAGTAAAGAAAGACAGAAAAAGAAAAAAGTTGAGAAAAGAATTTCAGAACAGAAAAGAAGTTGAGGAAAGAACTTTAGAACATAAAAGAAAAAAAATTGAGGAAAAATTTCAGAGCAGAAAAGAAAAGAAGTTGATGAAAGAACTTCAGAACAGGAAAGAATAGAAGTTAAGGAAAGAACTTCAGAAAAAAAGAGAAAAGTAGTTGAGAAAAAGTTTCAGAAAAGAAGTTGAGGAACGAACTTCAGAGTTGAGTAAAGAAAAGTGAAAAGAAAGGCTGAGCTGAGAAAATAAAAATGAAAAGAAGATCTGAGTAAAGAAAGACAAACAAGAAAAGAAGTTGAGAAAATAACTTCAGAACGGAGAAGAAAAGAAGCTGAGGAAATCTTCAGAGCAGAAAAGAAAAGAAGTTGAGGAAAGAACTCCAGAACAGAAACGAAAAGAATTTGAGGAAAAAACTTCAGAGCAGAAAAGAAAAGAAGTTGAGGAAAGAATTTTAGAGCTGAGTAAAGAAAAAACGATTAAAGAGAAGTGAAAAGAAAGGCTGAGCTGAGTAAAGAAAGGCAGAAAATAAGAGCTGAGTAAAGAAAGACAGAAAATAAAGGCCAGTAAAGAAAAGTGAAGTAAAAGAAGGCCAAGTAAAGGAAGATTATGGCTTCAACGTTTTATGGGAAGGCCATGAGTAAAGGAAAGAGAAGCAAGAAAAGAAATGAAAAGGTTAAAAGCAGAAAAGGTGAACTGAAAAGTAGAAATGAAGAAATACGAAATAAAAAAAGTGCAAAGCGGAGGTAAGGAAAGAAAACGGAAAAAAACTATCGATGAATATGCATTAAATCAAAACAGGGTCATGGTTCCACGGAAGGAGCCTAAGTCTTTGAGAGTATTTATGGACACAGTTCTCAGAAGGAAATGAAAACGAGATAATGGTTTTTTATTTAAACCTAAGTCATCATCTCAAAAGAAAATGGGCAGTTCGTAAGTCCCTCTAAAAGCGGAAACAAGGCCATATTTTATATAAACCTAAGTCCTCTTCTCAAAAGAAAATAGGCAGTTCATAAGTCCCTCTTAAAGTGAAAACGGGGCCATGATTTTTTATTTAAACCTAAGTCCTCCTTTCAAAAGAAAATGGATAGTTCGTAAGTCCCTCTTAAAGCGGAAACGGGACAATGATTTCTTATTTAAACCTAAGTCCTCTAAAAAATGATAGTTCATAATTCATTCTCTCACAATGAAAATAGGGCCATTGTTCTTTATTTAAACCTAAGTGCTCCTCCCAAAAGAAAACGATAGTTCGTAATTCCTTCTCTCAAAATGAAAATAGGGTCATGGTTCTTTATTTGAATCCAAGTCCTCCTCTAAAAAAATGGTAGTTCGTAATTTCTGCTCTCAAAATGAAGACAGGGTCATGGTTCTTTATTCAAACCTAAGTCTTTGAGGAAGCATGTATATCATCATAAAGAAATTAAAGTTTTATCCTCAGGAACAAATTTCATAAAAGAACATAGTTATTCTAAAGAGAACTGGGGCCAAAAGTTTCCTAAGTATTTAAGAACGGATTTCGTTGAAAGCTTGAAATTGGCACAAACCAGATTTTGATCCCCAAATTTTGCTAAGTATTTGAATGAAGTACAAAGGGAAGATATGAGATGAGAAAAGGAAAAAGAAAACAAAGAAACAGTAGAAAATCTACCAACAAATGCGGAACATCAAACTCAAACTCATGCGATGCAATTGTGAAATGGCACACTCGCTCCTCACTCATCTCAATAAATTATTATGTTATTGTTCTTGTACAACATTCTTGTCACAAATCTTAATGTACGAGAGAAGGAAACTGAAAAATGAAGAAACAAGAAAAACTCTACCAATGAGTCCACAGTGAAAGGAACAAAAAGACGTGATGACAAATGAAGAAGAAGTAATCATCATCGACAGCAAACTAATAAAAAAATTGGTCAACAACTTCAAAGAATTTATGAACGGGATAGAAAAGCGTAATGACAGAATGAAAAGGAGAAACCACCACTGACAACAGACAATCAAAAAGTTACATGAAAAAATAATGTCGCATGTTTTCAAGAAGTACGTAAGAACAGAAATGGGCAAACGTAACATCAGAATAAGAAAAGATGATCACTACACATAAACGAATAAGGTTCCATTGAGTGTAATGGGGGCCAATGTACAGGTAAAATTTCACATGACACGTGACAAGATCTAGACCGAAGACTCTATCAAAGAGAAAACAAAGCGAAAACTGTAGGATCAATTAGGCAGTTGTAAAGAACAGACCAATCAGATGAAAGTACATGGATTATCGACGTGGCAATCCAAAGAGAAACTAATCAAGACCATTTGATTGATCAGACAGTCAAGATTTAGTTGGTTGTTATTGTGGATAAGCTAGATCTCAGATAATATTCTGTTGATCCTTTTTAAAGATAGAATTAGATAAATTGTATCAGATTCTATGTAATTGATTGAATGCCTATAAATAGAGGCATATGTAATGACATACAAAAAGGAAGAACAATATAGAGTTAAGAGACACAGACCTCCACAAAATATAAAAGAGTATCATAGTTCTTCCCATGGGTTTTCTTCTATTTAAAGGTTTTTCACATAAATCATGGTTTCTCTATTCTCTCATTCTCTCTATAAATTATTATCTTTATTATTCTTTCGTAAATGGTTCCCCATATAGAAAAAAGCGTTTACAGTAAGATTACGCAAAACATAGACTGACCAAATTATTTTTATTTTCTAGTTAAAGTATGAAAATTTATTTGATATGATTTACTTTGAGGAAAAATGTACCAAGGCCTCATGGTATTGTAAAAAGTGATTTTTAATCATTTAAGTAGGTTTGAATGTTCGTTAAAGGCAATGTGAGACTAGCTTTTAAAAACAACTTCCCTAAAAATCTGTTGTGCATCTTTAAGCAAGCCCTCAAATTTCTCATATTGTCCTTAATGCATTTTCTTAACACCAACTTTACCCTTATTTTTTTAAGAGTTTTCGTTGTCCATATATTCTTTGGCTTCCTCACATCTTTTTAATGGGTTTTTACCTTCTTCAAAATATTTTGTAATGCCTTACATCTCCAATATGGTTTTACCTTCTTCACATTTGTTTATACATGAATTTTCCATCCTAGACATATCCAATGAGTCCACCCGCCCTGATCGGACCCTTGTGATTATTTACCTATAACCGTCAAGTCAAGTGACAAGACTTGGACATACCCTTACCGTCTTGGGAATGAATCGGAGGCATACGACTTGGTAGGTTTAGGATGAGGTTCGTTGTGTCGGTCCGCCTTCACGACCTTCTCAGTAGGTTTTAGACGCGCCGTCCTCTCATTGAGAATGAAACTAGAGACACGTGGCAGCCTTTTATACATTGGCCTTACGTACACTTATTGGCAATCGTTGAATGACATTATAACATTAAGGTTTACCCCCCCCCCCCCCATTTACTATATAAAGAGGCTCAACATTCCTAGGGAGGGTAGGCATTGACATTTCAGACACACATTTGGGGGCTCTCTTTCCCACTCCCCCTCCTTGGCAACCCCACAGAGGTGCATTTGTCGGCGGTTGTCACCTTCTAGGCCGCTAAGGATGCTCATCATTTCCTCCATGCTAGACCTCCATGTTTTCAAGGATTTTTCGATGACTAGCAACTCTCCATTCACGACCCAATTTGATTCAAAATCCGTCCCCGAAAAAATGGAGACTCCATTGAGGAGTCATCTGTCAAAGAGAAGCCTCTATGAGGAAGGTTTATAGTGTGTTATTTCTTGAGATCAGTATGTTTTTTCTTTGGTCTCTTCATGAAATTTTGGAACCCAAAATAGAAGAATGAATTTTTGGAACTTAAATTTATTATTTTTTTTTAAAGAATGTTTCGACTATTTCCTTCTTCCATGTTCAAAAGGAAAAAAATGAGTTTCTTGTATATTTGTGTGTTCGGTCATGGGTTTTCGTTTTGCTTTAGATGGATAAAAAGATAATAATAATTTCCATAAGTAACTTTCGTTCTTGGTCTTTTGCCATGGCTGGAAGTAAAAAAAAATAGACAAAGATGTGATTCTTTAAAAATGGTGAAGAAAGTGGTTTTTTCATTTCTGGAACATTATTGAGTCTCCACTTGGTAGAAGAAATGTGCATGTTGTCAAACAATTGAAGGTATCAAACAAAAAACAACGAAAAATTTGGCCGTCTGCGTTTTATTCTTGGTTTAGATTTTTCAAAAAAATGGTTAAAAGGTTTGGAAACATTTGATCCATCTTCATCATCTTCGCAAAAGTTCTGGTTTGTTTTCATAAAAAATGGTGGTTTCCAAAAAAAAGGCAAAAAAATGGAAAATATTGCACTGTTAGAGCCAAAACCGAGAGAAAAGTGATTGAGCTCCCCCTCCTGACCCCTAGAAGAGGGGAAGGGGGAGAGCTTTTCTCCCTAAGGCGATGACAATGCCAGCATCAGCATCTCGGGGTAGGACCCGAGCCACTAAAGACACCAACGCCTGTTGGTGTCTACTGGTGTCAGGCCTGGGGAATCCCCCACACCTCATCCTTAGGTGTGAGAAGCCCCCACACCTGACCCCTAGGCGTGGGGAATCCCCACACCATTTAGCAACAAAAGGGGCCCTACGGACTCCTATGACTTGTTCTAGAGTCCGAGAATTCTCTCAGACGTACTATCTTAAAACATGATCACTTCTTACACTATATTTATAAAACAACGATATATGTCTTATTATTTATTTGAAGAATGGATGGATACATCGAGCCCACAAATCGTTAGAATGACACAGCGCTTAAATCAGAAGTTATGTTCAAGCTTGATTGTTATTCCTTCAATAGGAGATTAATGTAATTATGGATCTACGTCACTGAGAGTGACATGTCAAGATTGAACACGTGGCGCTAAATACACCCACGTGATGCCTATGTGGCGTAATGATAAACTTCACATGATCTATGACTAAACATACTTGAAGTTGATAGTCCCTAAAGTGTAGTATATATCTTCAGAGTTAGTAACAAACGTTCGATGACCCTTCCTTGCCTTGAACAATCTAGAGTTATTATCAACGGTGATTTCTAGATTTATTAATTAATTTATCACAAAAATTTATGGACTTATTATCGAGCTCATCATGGAGATGTCCAAATTATCCACTGACTTATTATAGATATTTGAGATTTATCAATCAACTTATTATGCAGGTTTCTTAACCGATTATCTGTTATCTAACTCATATTGAGGGGATTGATGGATCGATCATCTAACCTATCATGGGTATTCATGGATTATCAACCTAATTATTGTAAGTATTTATGAAATTATTTATTATTTACACTGCATCATGATCTCTGTCACATGAATCTGAATCACACCTAATGGGGGCTCTAGTATGCATATGAGAGCTTCTAGATATATATTTTATATTCTATATTGGCTTACAGTCTATACGTCATTATTGAATTTAGTCATGACAGAGAAAATGACATATTTCTTTAAGCTTCGAAAAGAGGGGAAGATATCAATATATACATATTCCCTGTGACATATTCTACACTATCATTTCTGTTTGGAAGATTTTCTCTCACAACCAGTTTTCTATTTTACTGGGAGATTCACCTTCTAACCAATAATCGAGACAACAAGAATAAGGACTTGTTTTCTGTGAGAATTTTATCATCCATAGCAACATTATCATTGTGAAAAGGGATTTCGGCCTCCTCTAAATGTGTGAGTAATACCACATAGTGTAAATATTTTTTATGTTGGTTATGTATACCCATGGTAACACGAAATAACCATATCTGGTGCCTCAAGTAGCGAATTCCAAGTCGATTGCTGCTTCAGTGACAATAAAATCACCTTAATAGGCGGGTCAATGATTCATCGCTAAATGCACCGAGGTAACAATAAAATTACCACGAGGGGTGTCTTATGACTGTTGAGTAAATATCACCGCTAAGTGCATCCGAGGTGAAGATAAAATTACCAAGAGGGGTGACGACTTAGGACTGTTGAGGAAAAATCACTACTAGGTGTACCTATTATAGGTAGCTTAGGATTGTTGGAAAGAAAAAATCAACATTAAGCGCACTCGAGATCATGACAAACTTGTGACGAGGGGTGACTTAGAATTGAAAGACGTTTAGCATCGTAATTTTTAGTTTGACTTTTGTAGTTATCAAAATAACCCAAAAACTTATAACATGTCAGTTATAT
Source organism: Datisca glomerata (assembly GCA_003255025.1). NCBI lineage: Eukaryota > Viridiplantae > Streptophyta > Magnoliopsida > Cucurbitales > Datiscaceae > Datisca > Datisca glomerata. Next base: position 798,966 of record QANY01003681.1, read on the forward strand.
GCGAACTCATTTAAGACGTTCCAGCAAAGTTGGCTCCTGGAATGCATTTAAGACGTTTTAGCAAACTTAACTTCTAGAATGCGTTTAAGACGTTTCAGCGAAGTTAGTTCCACGAACACGTTTAAGATGTTTCGGTGAAGTTTGATTCTGAAATGCGTGTGAGATGTTTCAGTGAAGTTAGTTCCTATAACACATTTAAGATGTTTCAACAAAGATTACTCATGGAATGCATTTATGACGTTTACGCAAAGTTGGCTCCTGTAACGCATTTAAGACGTTTCAACAAAGTTGGCTTATGTAATGCATTTAAGACGTTTTAGCAAAAGATAGTTCCTGGAACGCGTTTAAGATGTTTTAACAAAGTTAGTTCTTGGAACGCGTTTAAGGCATTTTGGTGAAGTTTGTTCCAAAAATGCGTGTAAGACGTTCCAGCAAAGTTAGTTCCTAGAATGCATTGAAGTCATTTTAGCAAAGATTGATCCTGGAACGCTTTTAAGAGGTTTCAATGAAAGTTATTCCTGGAATGCATTTAAGATGTTTAAGCAAAGATTGTTCCTGAAACACGTTTAAGATATTTCAGCAAAAATTGTTCCTAGAACGCAAATACGTTTCAGCGAAGTTTGTTCCTGAAACACACTTAAAACGTTTCAGCGAAGCTTGTTCCTGGAACGCGTTTGAGACATTTCAGCAGAGTAGGACCCTGAGATGCATTTAAGACATTCAGTAAAGATTGTTCCTGAAATGTAATAGAAATATTCAGCAAAGGTGTAGTTGGGCAGAATTTAGCCGCTATTGCAAATCCCTTCAAAGCGGAACTTGGATGCCATAACGTGTTTGAAATACACAAGTTGTTTTAACTGCTATTTCGCTCGTTACCACAGAATATGACCTTTGTCGTGTGGATTAAATCTAACTTAGAGATTTATTATGTATGTGCTCATGTTAAAAGTCGTATGTAAGAGCGATGTATGTGCAAAGTAGGGATGTGTGATAATGGTTCGAAGCAGGAAAGAATGAGCATGTCTAATGAAAATCTAAAGTATGAACTGATGCACGATAAAATTTGAAGTAGGGATTGATATATTACCCTTTAAGCATGACCATTACGGATAGTCCAATATGCAAGACGCTCCTTAGGCAACTCGATTATATTTTTTGTACACATGTGCGCCTTCTTAGGCAGTATCGTGCAGGTTCCTACGTGTGTGCACTTTTACAAGTCGAATCATCTGCGGACGACACTCCAGCATGTGCATTTGTCGCCGGGCCATTTCTTGATGAACTTCGTCATGGTTAGTTATCTCAATATCAGAAAGTGATGGTACGGTTTCTCATGATTTTAATAAATTATCTCTTGAAATGATTAGGATCATTGAGTTGTATCTATAATACACGAGAATAATGTGAGTAGAAAATGTTGCATGACTATATTCACTTGTCATGATACTTTGGTATTTGGACACACATTATGAACATGCATATGCTACACATACTACCATGTATACTCTCTCATGCTTACATTGAAACGTAAGGTTGTGCATTGCTAGTGTGTGTGTGTGTGTGTGTATTGTTTCAGCTAGTCATCATTTCGTGAATGCCGGCACAATCCGATTCTTTATTGAAAAAGACTTACCTAGCCAACTACTTCTTGCAACTCTTACTGCAGGCTAAATGAAAGCAATTGGTACATCATTACATCTAACTGAGGGCTACAACAACAAAGATAACCTTACATGAGTGATTCAGTGAATAGATATTCGTCATCGCAGTTGAACATCACAATTCGGTGGCTCATAAAGTAAGATGACAACACACACCGAGACTATGTACAAGCTTGAATGCTACACAATTGAACTTGCACAGGGGGCTAATGTTAATACATGAATTTCTCATCCTGGACATACCCAATGGGTCCACCCGCCCTGATTGGACCCCTGTGATTATTTACCTAAAATATTTAAGTCAAGTGACAAGACTTGGACGGACCCTTACCGCCTTGGGAAGGAATTAGAGGCATACGGCTTGGTAGCTTTAGGATGAGCTTCGTTGTATCGTTCCGCCGCCACGACCTCCTCAGTAGGTTTTAGACACACCGTTCTCTCATTGAAAATGAACCTAGAGATATGTGGTAGCATCCTATACGTTGCCCTTACATACACTTCTTAGCAGTCGTTGGTTGACCATCGTAAAATTAGGGTTTACCCCCCCCCCCCCCCCCCNNNCCCCCCCCCCCCCCGCTTTCTATATAAAGAGGCTCAACACTCCTCTTGAGGGGGGATAGACATTGACATTCCACACACACCTTTGGGGGCTCTCTTTCCCTCTCACTCTCCTTGAAAACCCCAAGGAGGTGCGTTTGCTGGCGATTGTCACCATCTAGGCCGCTAAGGATGCTCATCTTTTCCTCCATGCTAGACCTCCATGGTCCATTATTTATGGATTTTTGCTAAAAGCACAATATGTAATTGATTTATTGTAGTTATTTGTGTTGGTGAGTTTGAGTCTAATTGTACTTCTTTGGCCACGTCCTCTTCTTACTCAATCCATGTCTCTTTTTTTAAGAGTTTTAAAGAAACGTTCGATAATATAAAGGCCTAACCTTTTCTTTGATCTGTGGGTACAACCTTTGCTATGGGAAAATAATGGACCACCAACAAAGTGACATAACATGAAAAAAATATAAGTACCCAAAACTCATCGTGATTCTTGTGATATGTATATTTCATACAGTCATTAATAATTAATGGCAGGTTTATTTTATATTATGGATATAAAAGAAGATGATGAGGAATTTGATCAACTTGTATGTGTATCTATTAGCAATATTAAGTATTGCTACTTGACTTATGTTCATAAAAGTCATTGTATAAATTCAACTCATACAAATATTTGGTTGAAGGCGATATTATAAGGTAATGAAAATCATTGTTATAGAATGTTTAGAATTGAGGAGGATACGCTTATGAGGCTATGTATTGAGTTAAAAGCCAATTATGGGCTTTAAAGATTCAAGGAAGGTCTCATCATATTAGATGTTATGGATGTTTTTACACATTCTAGGACATGGTGTACGAAATAGGTTGACACGAGAACGATTTCAACATTTCTGGTGAAACTGTGAGTAGATATTCAGTTAATTGCTAGATATTTTATGCTTCATGGTTGTAAACGTAATAAAGCCATTAGATCCTGATTTTAAAGACACTCCTGAAGAAACTTTGAGAGACTACAGATACATGCCTCACTTTAAGGGAACCGATACATGAAATTTTATTGATTATAGTTTATTGAATCACTAGTATATTTTTAAAATTTTAACAATATCTAAAAGTTATGTAATTTATAAGATTATATTTGTGCGATCACGGTTTACATGTTTTTGCCACTTTACCTCCTGAAGATCAGTGTCGTTTAAAGGAAGGAAATGGATACCAACACAAAATGTAATGGTTGCTTGCAATTTTGAATCTTTGATATGCAATATATATTACATATACAAGTTGGGAAACGTAGTGCTTGTTGGATATGGTGCATTGCATTATAAGATTAAATGGAAATAAAAGTAATACAATAATTTTGTAAATACATTAATTATGACAGGTAAATTAGCAATTACGTAAAAATGTAAATACCATAATTACAAACTGTAAACAATTCAAACAATACGGACATAGTAACGGAAGAAACCAAACCGAGTCTTATTTTCACAATTTCCTTAAAACATTTACACCCCTTCACTTGTGGTACTAAAGTTGATAACGGCGTCTATTCGCAAGATAAAACAGTTTGAGGTAGCTGAACAACACCCAACATCACCATCTTGATCGAACTGACTTGTTTGAATTCTACTACCAGAGTAACGATGCAAAACCAAGACTTGGACCGAAAAACCAAATCATCGATGGAACCAGAAACAAATTGAATAGAACTGAACTGAAACTGAATCGGGACCGAACTGAAAACTGAACCAAGAAAACTTGAAGTCCAAAAACATTTTTTCCTTTAAATTGCAAAATAAATTTTTTTGTCCTTAAACTACAAAGAATATTTCATATTCTGTGACATTTGGGCTTCCTATAAGAAGAAAAATAAACCTGGAGCAAAAGATAACTCATTAACCCATATAGAGGTGTTCTATATAGATAGAGCCTCTAGGGTTATCGAGTTATCCCCTTGATACAAGCATCCATATATATACCCTCCAAACGTTTCTCCCTTTCCAATGTGAGATTTTTACAATCTCACCTATTTTTTTATTCTCATTTAGCTCAATTTGAAAGATAATTTCTCATTCATCCCAAAACTAATTTTGATAAATTAATAGTCAATTTCGATGTACTCGCGGGGGAGAGCTCAAATATCCGAAGACTTTACAATTTCATATAGTGAGTCCCATCCAAAAATTTGTCTAAAATTGATCTACAAAAATGGTGTACAAAATACTCATTTTCCAACAATTCCTCACATGAATGAAAATTGACGACCAATGACACGACAATCAAGGTGATAGAATTCTACATTCTGAAACCTATGTGGGATAGATATATTTTACCCTTTGAACCTTCTCTTGTGTAAATATATTTACTTTACTACTAACCAGTAGACACAATGTCTTTGAAATGTTCGGCCTTTTATGTAAACGATGACATACAACACACAAGAGTCATCCCTGACACAGTTTAGTTATCATGATTATGTTCATTTTGGCCATGAACATCCTCCTGGTTCTGCAAGAGTTTTTAAAGAATTGTGCCCTTACAATTCCTATATAAGTGGCCCCACTTCACTCTCATATAGATGATCTGTTAATTTAAGAGTAAACTCGCATTACTCCGCTCGAATTTCACATTTTCTAATGCATAAGAATCATTAAAAGCTTAGCTTAACATAATTTCCAAGGGGTATCACTATTTTCATTATAGGAATGGATAGGGAAAATCCCCACAGTGATTCAGCTAAGTTTATACAACTAGGTTGTCCATTTGAACTTAGATCTTGGGGTCTTCAGTCAATTAGGTTGAGTTTCCTTTGTATCAACATATTTTTACATGGGCTTTAGTCTCATTCCCATTGATGAATTTTCAACTAACTCTCTATTTAACCATTTAGTTAACGGTCCACAAGGTTATCTTTTGACTTCACATAGTCAAAAGTGATGTCCCCTGTCAAGAGTAGTTGTTTAATGGTATTATGTCTACGATGAATGTGTCTAGACTTACCATTATACATATTACTTTGTGCCCTTCCAATAATACTTTGACTATCTTAGTGTATGCAGATTGGTGGCACAGGCTTTGTCAGTCTAGGAATATCTTCTAGGAAATGGTGTAGCCACTCAGCCTCCTCCCCACATTTATCCAAAGCTATAAGCTCGGATTTCATAGTGGATCTAGCTATAACAATCTATTTTGAGGATTTCCATGCTACGGCAGCACCTCCTAGTGTGAAAATATACCCACTAGTAGACTTCGTATCTTTCTTATTAGATATCCAATTTGCAACAGTATATCCTTCTAGTACCACTAGATATCTTGAATAGTGTAGTTCATAATTCTGAGTATATCGTAAGTACCTCAAAACTCTTACAATGACTTTCAATGTTTAGCTCTAGGATTACTCGTGAATCTACTTAGTTTACTTACTGTATAGGCTATATCAAGTCTTGTACAACTCATCAAGTACATCAGAATACCTATCACTCTAGAGTATACTACTTGAGACATACTCTCACATTTATTCTTGGACAAATATACACTTGTATCCATCGGTGTTTTTGATTTACCAGTGTTATCTTTGCTAAATTTTTCAAGAATAGAATCTACATAATGAGAATGACTTAAAATAAGTTCATCTTATGTTTTTTTATTCCCAATGTCCATATCAAATCTAGATTTTAACATGTCTTTTGTAGATTTAATCATCTTATCATTACTCCTAATGATAAGAATGTCATCAACATACAAGCACACAATGACACATCCATTTTCTGTATTTTAAACATAGATACATTTATCACATTCATTGATTTTAAATCCAATAGACATCATGTGATTGTCAAATTTCTCATGCCATTGTTTGATGCTTGTTTCAAACCATACAATGATTTAACCAATTTATAGAATTTATTTCCTTGCCCAGGAGCGGAAAATCCTTCTGGTTGTTCCATATAGATTTCTTCCTCTAAATCTCCATTTAGAAAGGTTATTTTCACATCCGTTTGATATACTTCAAGATTTCACAAAACTGCAACTGTAAGTATCATCCTAATGGAGTTTACTCTCGACACCGGAGAATATGTATCAAAATAATCAAGACATTCTTTCTGTTTGTAGCCTTTAATTAAAAGTCTAGCCTTATATTTATCAATTGAACCACCAACTTTCATTTTTCGTTTTGAAAATCCATTTGAAACCCAAAGGTTTACATTCAGGTGGAAGATCCTCAAGTTCCAAAGTATGAGTTTGCAAACTGTAATCAATTTCACTATTAATGACCTCTTTCCAAAAAAGACCTTCATTGAAAGTTCTTGGTTCACTTTCAATCATATAGGTTAGACAATTAGGACCGAAAGACTTTTCTATCCTAACTCTTTTACTCCTTCTAGGTTCTACCTCAACTTCTTTATCTTGGTCCTAACTATCTTCTTCATCAATAGCTCAAGAAATCTTTTTGAAGAGCTTGACTCTTCCTTGGACTTGTAAGGAAATGCATGTTCAATGAATGATGCATTTCTAGACTCCATCATCGTGTTCTTGTGAATCTCAAGATTGCTAGATTTGCACACGAGGAACTGATACACACTATTATTATTTGCATAACCAATGAAAATGCAATCGATAATTTTTTATCATATCTTCACATTTTTTTATGTAAGTACCATCACTTTAACGAGGCATCCTCACATTTATAAGTATTTGTATGAAGATTGTTTATCTTTTCATATCTCATATGGGATTTTATCCTCTTTCTTTTTGGATATCTTATTTAAAAGATAGTTAACCGTCAAAACGGCTTCTCCCCACACGTTATAAGGTAATTCATAATTGATCAACAATGCATTCATCATTTCTTTCAAAGTATGATTTTTGCGCTCAGCAACACTGTTGGACTGAGGTGAATAAGGTGTTGTGGTTCAATGTATAATCCCATGTTGAGTATGAATCTCAACAAACGGCGAATCATACTCAGCACCTCAATCACTTCTTAGTACATTAATTTTCTTATTCAGTTGATTCTCAACTTCATTTTTATTGAGAATTGATTTCTCTATAGCTTCATCCTTACTCTTTCACAAACATACATAATAGTATTTTGTGCTATCATCAACAAAAGTAATAAAATACTTATTACCACCTCTTGTTTGTGCAAATTTTAAATCACATATATCACTGTGAATTAAATCAAGTGGTTCGATATTTCTTTCAATACTTTGGAATGATGACCTCGTTGATTCTGCCTCAACAAATGTTTAACATTTGTGATTTGAATCAATATGAAATGTTGGTAAAAGACCAAAGTTAATTAATTTACGCAAAGTATCATAATTAACAGGACCTAGTCTCCTATGCCATAAATTGGAAGACTCAAGCAAGTAAGTAAAAGAACTAGCTTTATTAATATCGGGTTTGACCAAAGTCATTACATTGAGTTTGAACATTCCGTCATTCAGTTAAGCATTTTGTCAGATTCAACGTGGTCGGGTAGAAGAGCATCTTTTGTTGCCACCTTTTTAAATTCAGACTGTTATATTTCTCAGGTTTAGCTCCATGAAAAATAGGCATAGACATTGGTATCATATGGGCCACATGGGTCATAGCAGGGTTCTGCACACCCAGGTTTGGCATTTGAGCCCCAACAGTAGAGTTCAGCCCTTGGCTTTCAGCAGCATGGTTCGCCACAACATTGTTGTTGGATTTAATTGTCACATTTTCTAATCTGAAATATAAACTAGAAGTATATCATCACTTTGAAAATTATGTTATTTTATCAAGGACAAAAATATGCTAATTTTCCAAATATTTTCTAAAACAAACCAAATAACACTTTTACATATGACCGCCAAGACGAACTGGTGGGTTCTAAGACTCAATCATGGACCAGCTCTCTTGATAGTATTCACTTCCCAAGTAATTGGAAGGACAAGTCCTCTTAAATTATAATTTCCTAGATATAACTTCTTTGTATGGTTACTTCCAGTCTCAAAATTTTGGAGTATTAAAAATAAAATTTTTAGGTAGTGAAAACCCAAATCAATTTCCTAAAAAAATTGTTGAACAATTTTTGAAAACCAAATTAATTTCTAAAATTAATCTTATAGCGCAATACCTTGTATAAAAATAACTGTTTTAAGATTGTTGGATATGGTGTATTGCATTATAAAATTAAATGAAAATAAATGTATACAACAATTATGTAAATATATTAATTATGACGAGTAAACAACTTACTTACGGAATGTAATGTAGTACGCTATTTACCAATGTTAAAACAATATGGGTAGAGTAACGAAATAAATCAAACCGAGTCATATTTTCACAGTTTCTTTAAAAAAGTTACGCCACCTCGCTTGTGGTACTAAGGTTGATAATGACGTATATTTTCCAAGCTAAAATGATTTGAGGCAACTGAAGAGTACTTCACAACCTTGATCGAACACACTTGTCATAATTCTACCAACAGAGTAACGACGCAAAACTAAGACTTGGACAAAAAAACTAAACCGTCGAGGAACTGAAAATAAATCTAACAGGACCGAATCAGAAGTAAACTAAACCAGACCGAAGCAAAAATTGAACCGGGACTGAACCAAGAAAACTTGAAGAAAAAACTAGAAAAAACGTGGACACCGAAAATTAAGAGAAAAAAAGAGCTAGAATGCTTCTTTGGTGTGAAAAAAGAGGGGAATGCCTCTTTTTATACTACTTATGGAGAAGAGGTGTCAGAAAAAGTATTTCATTAAAATGCAATTTAACCAAAATTAAGTCCAAAAATATTTTTCCTTTAAATTACAAAATAAAAAACGTTCTGGGCCTTTAACTACAAAGAATATTTCATATTCTATGACATTCGGGCTTCCTATGAGAAGAAAAATTAAATCTGGAGCAAAAAACAGCTCATTGACCCATATAGAGAGAGTCTATAAACTTATCAAGTTATCACCATTGATACAAGCATATTTATAGATACTACTCTAACTTTTCCTCCCTTTCCAATGTGGGATTTTTACAATTCCACCTATTTTTTCATTCTCATTTAGCTCACTTTGGGAGATAATTTATCATTCATCCCAAAGCTAGTTTTGATAAATTAATAATCGATTTCGATGTAATCGCGGGGGAGAACTCAAGTATCCAAAAACCTTACACTTTTACGTTGTGGGTTCCACCAAAAAATTTATCCAAAATTGGTCTATAAAAATGGTGTACAAAATACTCATTTTCCAACAATGCTCTTGACACAAGAGTTTTAATGTCAGCTTTATGCAATCTTACTTTAAATTTTCGAAAACCACCTAAATGTAATTCTTTTAAAGTTTTTTTAAATACCATATTATTTGATGAGATAATTTGTATAATAAATTAATATTTTTATATTCATAGGTAAATACTATCTAGTTGATGCAGGATATCCACTAATGTATGTATATTTAAGCCCTTATAAATGTGAAAGATATCATATACTAGTTTTTCATCGAGATAGTCAACAAACAGGTTGTCGAGAGGTGTTTAATCATGCACATTCATCTCTTAGAAGTGCCATTGAGCGAACTTTTGGAGTGTGGAATAAAATATGGAAATTTGTAAGAGGTATGCCAAGCTACACTTTTATGAAGCAAGTTAAAATAGTTATTACAACTATGACACTACATAATTACATAAAGAGACGTGGCCCACGTGATAGACACTTTGATAAGATTTGTAGTTATTTAGATGACGTTTCTAATGAAGAAATTGAGATTGACTTTGATAGTTAAAAAAAAAATCGTGGTACCATCAATCTTGAAAAATATGAAATGGTACATTTGAGAGATAAATTGCTGCAACTTTAACTATGGGACGATGATCTCCATTAAATATGGAGCAGTAGTGGAAAAATAAAAGCAATAATGTTGTTTAAAGATTTGTCAGAGTTTTTAATCAACAATGGAACCTTAGTCATATAGTTTGTAATATTTATTTATTATTATGTCAATATAAATAAACTTTTTTTTGGAAGTTGCTATTAAAATTATTAAAGAATTTTTTTAACTATATCTATTTTCGTAAACTCTATTGTACGGTAGTCGCAAATTTTAAATTTACCAAACACATAACATTTTATTTACAATGCATAATGGTTTATAGCACATTTAGCAAACAACCAGCTGTTTCACAGTGATGCTGATTTTTTTTTCCACAGCACAGCTAACACTAATTTTTTTATAAGCTATAGTCATACTGAATTGGCCCTAAATCAATTGGTTTCGAATTATTCATTTAAAAAAAACAAATTCTCATAAAACAATAGGTTAGATGAATAAAAATGATCCCATTCTCATTAATTTTGATTAAATATTTTTTTAAATTTGACATTAGTTATCTTATCTACATCTCTAGGCTACTCTATTACTACTACTATCATCATCGTTGTTGTTATTACTATTACTATTACTAGTATTATTATTATTGTTATTATTATTATTTGTTATTATTATTACTATTATTATTATTATTATTAATGTAAGGGAATTCTTCTCCCCTACGGTATTCAGCAAAAGAATGCGAATAGTAGAGTACAAATAAAAGAGAAATGAGAGATGAAAGATAAAGAAATGTAGTAAAGAGTAATTGAGAATTTTATATTGAGCTTGAATCGAATTTGTTTGATACATATGGAGGTATATATAGTGGTGTTTACGGTTCTGTTCGGTCAGTTTTTTGGTGAAAAATTGAACCGAACTGAAACATCAATTCAGCTTTTATTGCCGAACCGAAATTGTTCTTGTCAAAAGAACCGAACCGAACCGTGAGTTTTGGTTTGATTCAGTTTGGTTATTCGGTTTCATATTATTAATTAAAAAATATTTTTAAATGATATTATTGAAAAAAAATATCAAATCAAAGTTTTATTTAGGTTAGGCTCGGTTCAAAAACCACCAAAAATCTGAATCGAACTAAAACTTCGGTTATCTTATTTTTCTCTAATTGAACGCATATAAAGAACCAACTGAACCGATCATTTTCTGTTCGGTTCTGTACAATTTTGAACACCCCTAGGTATATATAAGCCTTCTCCTCCACGGCTGTCTACAACCGTTATTTTAGGCTTAATAAATATTTAACATATATTGTAACAGTTTGACAAAATCGTGCGAAATGAGTAACCGCCACTCAAATCTGATTCTCATTTGACTGCCACATCATCTTTTTAATGACATGAAATATGTCCACGTTTGCCCACTATTTTCTCCTTAATTTTATTTTACCACATTGATAATCCTTCACCATAGAGATTGACCAACCCCGTACATTTTCCCCTGCTTTTTATCTCGGTTGTAAGCCTTGATGCAAAGCATTGACATTTTAATATGTCGTTCATTCATGGTGGATGATGTCACAACTCTCATCAGTACGTTTGTCTGGCACTGTTTCATATTTTTGAATGCCATTATTAATTTTCTTGGGTGAAAGGTAGACGTCTTCGCCCGTTCAGCTTTCATTTGCTCTTCCACTAATATTGTCACGCCACGTGTCTGTACCTATTCGCTTCGTGTCTTCATACGACATTTCATTTTGACAGTTATTATTTTTACCTCTCAAATCCATCATTTGGCGTCCGCTAAGATTATATTTAAAGATTTTTAACTTGTCTTTCTTCTCGCACGCACATTCTCAGCAAGTTTTCTCTTTCTTCTTTCTTTGTCTTCAAGCTTCCTTCAATGGCATCTTCTTTCTAACCCATTGGCCTTAGGATTAGAAACAAATATGAGTTTAATTGCTTTGTATCCCGCTTTTGTAGATCCTTTCCTGGTGGGGTTGACTGTGTTGGACATAGTGCCTTCAAAGCATGTATATAGCCATTTTTTATATGAAATTAATAAAATTATATTTTTCTTATCATTGTTATTTTAAATTATTGTTGAATAATTTATATATCTAAAAATTCCATATTCATTAATGAGACTATGATCTTGTATAAATACAAGAGAATTAAGGTCATAGATAATCAATAAAATTATCAGCAACATATTAAAGTATGTGATCTTTGATGAATGGTTACTAATACAGTTCACTAAGCAATATGAATGCATGTGATCTAGATCCGGATCATTGGTGTGAATAGACATCTTAGTGAATGTACTTTATATAATAAGATTATATATAACATGACCGATGTGGATTAATATCTTTATTAACTTACCGTTTATCATAAAGATTTAATACACATTACTCAGATGATCATATGTAGATCAATCTAAATCTTGAGTAGTCATGAACTCATATGCATGTCTAGTGGATCTTTTGATTCACTCGTTAAGATTTGTTTATAAAACAGGCTAGTGACTTTTGTTTTGGAGATTCAATCATATGAATGACTGGAAACATGATCTTACAAGATTTAGAATCCAAGTTTTCCTAACGGATCGTATATTAATTCCCTTAAGTGCTAATTCTGGAACTAAATGATTATTGAGCTCAAATTTATCATATGATTATAAATTAGCCATTCATTAGTGAATTAATGATACTTAAGTATCAAAGGGGTAATTCGAATGGTAAATATGTAATTTTGATCACCTCTCATTTATGAATCAATAATTGGAGGAGAAAACTATATGAAATGACTATATCAATGGACTACACGAGAATACTTTGTAAATACATTGTGTAATCTCTACGAGTGTAATTTCATATTTATAGTGCAGTAATAATGAAATTAATAAATAAGATTACTTAATGAAAGAATTTAATTAATAATCTGACTTATTAAAGCTTAGGATTATAAGTTCATCATCCCCAAGTCACATATGTACTACATAGTATAGGTGTGAATATATCAGGGCATGAGAAAATGACTTACTTGCAAAATGAATTATATTTATGGGGCAAGTATATATTTATGTATGATTAATTAATTAATTTATGTATTTTTATAAAATTATCATTAAATAATAATATCAATTTATTTTATCTTAACCGATAAGTGAGACAAAAATCTAATTTATGAAATTAGATAATGTTTAATTATTATGAGATAATAATTTAAATTTTTAATCAACTAATTCTGTTGTTTGAACTAACAGATAAGTTAGTTGATAAAGATGATCAGATAAGTTATTGTGAATTAACTAATATCTAGATATTTATCTGATTAAAATAAATAATAAATTTACATAAATTGACACGTGACATGTTAGATTGTCACATGTCAATCACTGATTTTGAATCAGAGATTGACATAGACTACTGTAGTGTCAAGTGGCACACTGCAATGCCTCACAACACTCTAGTGGGGTCGTAAGGCATTGTGACTCCTCACGGCATACTGCAGTATTGTACAATTGCAATGGGTCTCATTTCAGTTGCACATTTATAATTAATTTATTATTTTATGTAAATACCTAAAAAATCTACTATGTTATTATCTATAAAATATATTGATATTATTCTATTGGTTATAGTGTGCTAACAACGCTGTTGCAATCAGTGATGAAACTCCCCAAGATTAAAAGTTAATCAAAAAGCTATGTAAAGAACTTTTAATTATTTTTCGATAAGAGTTTTGTATCACAAATTAATCCTTCTTGAAAATCCGTAGCTCATGTGCTGAGTACATCCAAGACAGAAAAATGTTCTTGATATATTCTACGTGCCCACACACGTCCTAGTGTATTTCAGGATTAGCTTAGAAGATCATGGTGTGGATCTCGAAGTCTATCGTTTGTGGGATAGCAAGATCGTTGTATTGCAAGGATGCTTGATTGGACTACAATAGGTATATTTTATATCCATGTATGTCTTTGATTTAATATATAAATATATAATAGATTTGATCCAAAAAAGTTTTTTTCAAATAAAAAGTTTTCATCTTTGGGATCTTCAACGATGCGATCATTTATCTTTTATATATTTTTTAAAACACCACCATGCCATCCACCGCGCGTCGCCGTGGATTCCAAAAATTGGCATCAGAGCGGTCTTTATATATTTGTATATTAAATATTGTGTGTGAGTTCTTGCATCGCTCATAATATATTTTTTTTATATGTATGAATGAATGGACGGTTTATTTTTTGAATGTATGGTTAATGATAAATCGTTAATTGTATGGTGACTTTTAAGTTTAGGCTTTGTTCTTTATTTTTTTTCCTTAGATCTTGTGTAAGTCATTTTGGGCATAGGAATTTTTGTAATATTATTTTGAATATCATGTTGTGAAAAACCTGATCGCGAGAAGACGAAGAACGCACGAGACGAACAAAGAAAGAAAAAAAGGAATTCTAAAGGAATTTCAGTGTCGGAATAGGAAATTGAATTTCTCACATCGACAGTGTTGGAAAAATCGTCATCCACGACGCCACCGGCAATTGAACGCCGATGGTGGTTGATGGCGGTGGTGACAACGGTGGATTGAGGTGGCGGTGGGAGAGTCCTATTGTCGGAGGTAATTGTTGTTACTCCAAGGAAAGTTTCACAGAAACCCTGATATTATGTTACCCTATCCTCGCGATGTGCTTTTTTTGAATTTCCATTGTCTGGAATGGAATACCCATTTTTCAGCCAGGAACTGTCGGATCACTCCTCCATTCTTCTCATTTTCGCATGTCGATCTGTTGGGCAGAAGATTCCATTCAAATATTTTAATTACAAACAAGAGTAAGGACATAAATGTCCTCGAGATAGTGGGAAATGCGTGGAACCAGGAAAGATGGAACCCATCTTTGTAGTTGTCTCAAAGCTTAAGTGTGTGAAGCAGACCATTCTTGTCATTTTCTGATTGTAGGATTGTGGTACAAGATTAGCAAGTCAGCTCAAACAAGCAGCAGCTACTACTATGAGTAACTGCTCTATTGTTTCACGAAAACCCAAATCTTATCCTTATCTTTTAAATTTTAAAATTTAAAATTTGATTTTTAAAAGGATAATTATCGATTTTATTTTTTTAAATTAAAATTAATTAATTGATTAGGTTTGACTCAAGTTTGATGAGTCATCAAATTATTTTTTGACTATCAAAATCAATTAATTTCAAAAGGATAATTAATTGGATTGTTTAATTAGGAAAAATAATTTATCTTAATTAAAAGGGTTTTGATCAAAACTTGAAGATCATGAAGATGGACCTTTAGTGGAGAATGAGCTATTTGGAAAATATGTATTCTTGAAGTCCTTTGAAATTATTTATACTTTCAAAGGTTGCAATTTAGAAATATTGAGTAGTCACTCGGTTCATCCTTTGTTCATTCAATTGTTAAATAAATATTTATTGATTTGATTAATAACTTGACTATGCGTTAGTCGATCACATGTCATACATGAAACCACACATAATTTTATTTAATCATGCATCTCATTACTAGAAACATGATTGATTAGGACTTTCCTAACATGTTTTTATGACTTGTTTTGAGAAATCAATTGCACGTAAACTGCTAGATTTTAAATAGTTAAAACTTGGTAATCACACCACTCTAAAGGCTATAGTAACATTTAGGATAACCAACTTTATGTTTGAGTTGCCCTCAAAGCATGTGTATTGATATTTTGATATGAAATTTAAGGAGGATTACATTTTTCTTATAATTGTTCTTTTAAATTACTGTGGAATAATTTATATAAATATCAATAAAATTCATATTCATTAATGAGACTATAATCTTGTATTAGTGCGAGAGGATTAAAATCATAAATACTGAATAAAATCGTCAGTAATATATTAGAGTACGAAATCTTTAATGAATGGTTGCTAGTACGGTTCACTAAGCATTATTAATGCATGTGATCTAAATCTGGATCATTGATATGGATAGACATCTTAGTGAATGTACTTTATATAATAAGATTATATATGACAGGACATATGTAAATTAATGTTTTTATCAACGTGACGTTTATCATAAAGATTTAATACACATCAATTTGATGATCATATGTAGATCGGTCTGAATCCTAAGTAGTCATGAACTCCTATGCATGTCTACTATATCTTTTCATTCACTCATTAATATTTGTTTGTAAAACAAGCTAGTACTTTGTTTTGGAGATTCAGTGATGTGGATGACGAGGAGCATGATCTTACAATATTTAGAAATCTAAGTTTTCCTAAGAAATCGTATATTCATTCCCTTAAGTGTTAATTCTGGAACTGAATGGTTATTGAGCTCAAATTTATAATAAGATTATAAATTAGTCATTCACTAGTGGATTAATAGTACTCAAGGATCGAGAGGTATTTAGAGGGGTAAAATGATAATTTGGACCAGCTCTAATTTATGAACCAATAATTAGAGGACAAAACTACATGAAATGATTATATCAGTGGATTACTTTAGAATACTTTGTAAATACATTCTATAATTACTAAGAGTTCGATTTCATATTTATAGTGGAGTAATAATAGAATTAATAAATAAATTTATTTAATTAAATAGTTTAATTAATAATCTGGTTTATTAGAGCTTATGATGATAGGTCCATGGACCCCAAGTCACCACTATATTATGCAGTCCATGATATGAATATTTCAGAACATGAGAAAATGACATATTTGCAAATAAATTTTTATTCTTGCAAGTAGATAATTATAATTATGTGTGATTAATTTTTTAAATTATTATATAGATATTTTTTTTCAGAATTTATATATAAAAATAATTATCGACTAGTTTTTCAATTATCAGTAAGTGAGACAGAATATCTAATTTATAAAATTAGATAATTAAATTATTATTAGATAATAATATGAATAAATTAAATCTGTTATTTGTGAAATAAAAAATAATTTAGTTGATAAGGATAATCAGATATGTTAATTTTGAATTAACTGATATCTACATATTTAATTTCATTAAAATAAATATTTAATACACAGTAATTTTCACATGTCAATCAAGGATTGGGTATCAGAGATTGATATGGACTATTGTAGTGCCACATGACATACAATAGTGGGTAAGAAACACTATAATGGTGTCGTGAGGCACTGTGCTACCTCACGGCACACTGTAGTGCCATGTGACACTATAGTTGTGCACAATAGCAGTGGGTCACACTGCTATTGGTAATTTTATAATTAAATATTATTTAGTTATCCCAAAATATTTGATACGCCATGATCAAGAAAAATATACATATATTATTCTGATTACCTAAGATAATGAATTAGTTCAATCAACTAGTTGAATCGCATAGTCAGTTCATCAATCAAGAGTTGAGAGAAGAACACAATTCTCAAAGAGTGATTTTTCTACGATCAAGAGTTAATCAAATCTCTAAAAGAATCATCGTCACGTTCTTTTAGAAAATCGTCTTTCAAAAGTCATTCTCAATCAAATCTATAGATCTCATGTGTTGAGTACATCTAGAGATAAAAAAGTGTCTTCGTTATATTTTACGTCCCCACACACGTCCTAGTGCATTGAGGATCGACTTGGAAGATCTTGGTATTGATCTCAGAGTCTGCTTATCATTGGAATGATTTCGTGGGAATTAGAATTGATTGGTTTCGTGAGGACGCTTGATTTAGACTACAAGAGATATATGATTCCTAACCATGTATATTGTTAATTTAGTATATAAATACATAATACTAATTGAAAAGAGTTTTCAGTAAAAAAAAATTTGCTATCGTAGCGTTGCGAGATTTTATTTTATTAAAATATTCAATTAAAAATTTAACTTTTACAATGACCACGCGCACACTCTTCCACCGCGCATGCGCCGCGATGACCAACAAGTGGTATTTGGGCGGGTTTTATATATATTATCCTGTTAAATGATGTGGGGGTTATCTTGCATTATTTATATAATATGAGATATATAAGAATGAATGAATAAATGATTATGTTGAATGTATGAGAAATAATGGATCGTTAATTGTATGGTGATTATAGGGTTATGTTTTGATCTTTTAATTTTTTCTTAGATCTTGTATGTCGTTTTGAGGGGTAGGAATTTTTGTAACTCATTTTGAATATTATTGTAATTATTCTGAACGCGAGAAGATGAAGAATGCACGAGACGAACGGCAGAATTTACTATTCACTAACAGAATTTTACTGTTCACGAAAATCACAGTTCGTGACAGTAATTTACCATTCACAAAACTTTTAGTGTTCACACTAGAAAATACTATTCTGACAGCAGTAGTCGATGGTTGTCGGTAGGGGGACTGGCTGCGGTAGTGGTGGCCGGTGATGACGATGCGGCAATAAAAGTGTCCTGTCGTCAGTGACAACTTTTGTCACTTTTAGGAAAGTTTCGAGTCAACTTTGATAACAACCATAGGGTTTGATGATAACCCTCAATCAATCAAATATCTTTTTAAATTTTTAAATTAATGTAATTTTAAAATTGTATATTAATTTTTAATTTTATGCCGGTGTTTGATCCAAATTTTACCAAATCAAATAAAGTATTTTTTTACTAAGTCAAAGTCAATTATTTTAAAAAGATAATTATAAAAATTAATTTTAATTAATAAAAATTGTTTTTCTTAATTAAATAGAATTTTGTTCAAAGCTTGGTGATTATGAAGATGAAGATCAGGAGGATAAGGTAATATTTGAGAAATATGTATTCTTGAAATCCGTTTTATAATGTTTTTTTTATTTCAAGGGTGGTAATTTCAAAATACCTAACAGTCACTCGGTCTGTTATTATTTTATTTAATTGTTAAATAATTGTTTTAATTGTTATTTTTGATAACATGTACATGCATTAGTCGATCGCATGTCATACTTGAAAATTTCACACAATTTTATTTAATCATGCATCTCATCTATAGAAACAAGATTTATTAGGATTGTCCTGATATGTTCATATGTATTGTTTTATGAAATCAATTGCATGTAAACTGCTAGATTTTAATTAGTTAAAACTTGGTAATCACACCACACTAAGGGCTATAGTAACCTTTAGGATAACCGACTTTAGTAAAAGAGTTTTATCAAATTTTGATGAATATACTTAATTAGTTAATTTAAGCTCACTTAATTATGACTTAGGCGCTTTAAAAGGTTAAATGAACTTAGATCAATGAGATTGACATAACTGATTATTAAATATTCATAGGGTTATTATTTTAACTAGCAATTAATTTAGAATTAATTAATTAGTTAAAATGAAAACACAATCTTAAAATAATGAGTGGGAGAAGGTTGACATGTCAATGTATATTATAAAAATAACATCGTGAGGTACAGTGAGGGTCACGAGATGACTTTATTTCATCCCCCTAAGAAAGGTTTCGAGATGTACCAACACAAATGTTGGACTTCTTAAGAAGATAGGAGGAAGTGATGTAGTTTAGTTTTGACCGATCCTAAGGCGACATATTCTAAACCAAGTCATGTTATCCGAAATAATGAGTTACCCTCACAAAGTCACAATTAAACTTTCATGTGGATAGGTGTGCCATGACCAAACAAGCGATATCTTATTGTTAAAAGAGAAAATATGAGATATTTTAAGTTTTAAATAATACGGATAAGAATGTCTACTTTTCGAATTAAGTATTTTAAATTTTGTATGTTTATTATGTTGCATTCATGCATAATGTTTACTTTTCGAATTTTAGATATTTATCAAAATTGAATCTTGTATGTTTTATATTTTAGTTATCATTATTATGTCTGCCATGGGCAGCCCTAGTACTCCTTTACTCGCTCTTGAGAAATTGAATGGCGATAATTTCTTACGTTGGAAATCAAATATGAACGTAATACTCATTTGGGAGAACCATAAGTTCATTCTTACTTAGGAATGTCCTGAGTAGCCTCCTGCTAATTCCTCTAAGAATGTTAGCGACAAATATGATGCTTGGATCATATCAAACAACAAGGTGAAGTGCTACATGTTTGTGAGAATGAATGATGTTTTGAGAACCAAGCATGAAAGCATGGACACTGCCTATGAGATTATGAAATCTCTACATGCGATGTTTGGGCAACATTCTGATCAAAGTCATCATGAGTCCACTAGGAGCTATATGACAACTAATATGAGAAGGGTACTTCTGTGCGAGAACATGTTTTAAACATGATCAACATAATGCACGAGGTAAAAGTACACAAAACGACCATTGATGAGCGGACTCAAGTTAGCAGTATACTTGAGTCGCTCACACAAGCTTTTTTACGAGTCACTCACACAAGCTTTTTTGCGTTCACGACCAACTATGTTATGAGCATTTTGTAATTCAACATGACTCAATTGTTGAATGAACTGAGATTTTTAAGTCACTCAACCTAAGAATTATCAAAGATGGCGAGGTAAATGTTGTCGAGCTAAAGCCTTCAATGGAAAGCGAAAAAGTAAGAACAAAAAAGGGAAGAAAGCCAAGACATCACCAAAAGCTAAGAAGAACAAGAAATATAGCAAGCCCAGAGGAAAATGTTTTCACTATGAGGTTGAAGGTCATTGGAAGAGAGACTGTAACAAGTATCTCTCTGAGCTGAAAAAGAAAGATAAATATGATTTACATGTACTTGAAGCTTGTTTAGTGGAATAGGATTTGTCATCCTTGATACTTGATTTAGGAGCCACTAACCATGTATGTTCTTCTTTGCAGATACTTGATTTATCAACGGAGTTGGCTGATGGCGAGTTCGTTTTGAGAGTTGGTAGTGGTGCGCTCGTGTTAGTTAAAACATTAGAGACAATCGGTTCACTTTTTGGATCTAATTATTTAGTTTTGAACATTGTTTATTATATTCCTGGATTTTTGAGAAATTTGATTTCTCTTTCATTTTTTTGCAAGAACAATTATTCAAAATTTCTTTTATTAATAAAGAGTTTATTATTTTTAAGAATGGATTCGATATTTGTCATGTAAAAGTTATAAACGGACTGTATATGCTTAAACCGACTGATCGCACATTAAATAATTCTGAATTATTTAAAGTAGCAAAACCTAAAAGTAATAAATGACAAAGAGTTTCTCACAATGATGATAACACATGTCTTTGGTATCTTAGGTTGAGACATATTAATCTAGACAGGTTAAACATGTTAAAAAAGCCTGGTGCTTTGAGCGAACTAAATGTTGGAACTCTTCCTATTTATGAATCATGTCTAGGTGGTAAAATGCCTAAGAGACCTTTCACAGGAATGGGCCAAAGAGCCAACAAACCACTTGAGCTAGTACATACTGATGTTTGTTGACCGATCAATGTACAAGCTAGAGGTGGGTATGAGTATTCATCACTTTTATTGATGATTACTAAATATATGATCATGCTTACCTAATGCAAAGAAAGTCTGAACTTTCAGAAAGTTTAAAGACTTCAAAGGTGAAGCTGAAAAGCAATTAGGTAAATCATTAAAACCCCTTCTATCGCGGTGAATACTTGGATTTAGAATTCAAGGATTATTTACTGGAGTGTGGAATCCTATCCCAACTCATAGCACCTAGAACACCATAGCAAAATGGTGTTGTAAAGTAGAGAGGAGAAACCGAACCTTATTAGATATGGTTAGGTCGATATTAAGCTACTCATCATTGTCACTTACATTTTAGGGATATGCACTACACATGGCAACTTACATTTTGAATGTAGTACCCTCTAAGTCTGTAAGCAAGATGCCTTTAGAGCTATAGAATGACTCCAAACCTAGTTTGCGTCATTTCTGTATATGAGGATGTCCAACTCACGTTCTTAGCCCAAGATCAGAAAGTTAGACTAAAGGTCTGAGGTGTGCATATTAGTAGGCTATACTTCAGAGGCTAGAGGTGTGTAATTTTATAATCACAAGGATCAAAAGGTGTTTGTGTCAATAAATACAACCTTCATTGAGCATGACTATATGGAAAAGTACAAACTTCGTACTAAAATAGTTCTCGAGATTAGCAGTTGATGAACGACAAACTAGAGAAACCATAATTCCTACAAAGGAAACTTCAGTTCAACGTCGTAGTGGGAGGGTTGTGAGATAGTTAGTTCACTACAAACTATAAGCAGATGTCCTAGTGTTAGACACTGATAATGACGATGCATTATCTTATGAAGAAGCAATGAATGATCCTAAAAAGGAGAAATGGTAAGAATCTATGAACTAGGAAATGGAATCTATGTATTCCACTTGAAGATGCTAGACCCATTGGATGTAAATGGATCTTCAAGAATATAAGAGGTGCTGATGGCAAAGTGGAGACTTGTAAGGCACGGTTAGTAGCCGATGGCTATACATAAAGGGAGGGAGTCGATTATGAAGAGACATTCTCCCTTGTGGT